>JAECMU010055498.1:2152-17342 GCA_016106625.1 Dracogyra subfuscus | reverse complement strand
TGTGTGTGTGTGTGTGTGTGTGTGATTTGTGTGGTTTGCCTCAATAACTCTTCCCTTTGTCTAAACAATTCGGAATATTTCTTGTTCTCTGCCAATTAGAGAAATATATGCTACCAACGGCCACCAATTGTTTGTCTATTCGATTTATGGTAAATATGAGATATCTGAACTTGACATTTAGAAATATGAACTAAAGAGAGAGCATCAGCTGTTAACTGAAATGTAGATGGGTTTTGTTTGCGTCTATGTGCGTGGGATGTACTTATGTGTATATATGTATGTATGTATGTATGTATGTGTGTATGTAAAACAACCAAACAGGTCATACAGTTAGATAAATATAACTACATAGATTTTCCCATTAAGTATGGTGTTAAGTATTTAAATGAAAATCATTAACATTGATGCAGTAATGTCTTTGCACCGACTGCTACTAGTAACCAAGTCACTATGGTTATTATTGGTCAGCTACTTGGGTGAGGGAAGTGATCGGAGTACCATCTTGACACACATGGTAACTATCGATCACAGCTATTCTGAACACAGCACTTATGAAATCATTGAGATAATAAATCATTTCCTGTCCAACCTGCAAACAATGAAGTTATTGCTGCGTCATTGCAGGTTTAATTCAGTTAAAACCACAAACTTAAAGGGACATTCCTGAGTTTGCTGCATTGTAAGATGTTTTCAACTATTAAAATATTAAACTTACATATTAAATATATTTTCTTGTTTACAATATCACTATCTGTATATTCAGTGTGTTTCTGTTCGTCTTAATATTTGTAAGAAGCCCAACATGGATGTTGTCTTCAAATAATTTCTTACGTAAGAAAAAATAATAGTTTAGAAAATAAAATGAAAATGTTCCTAGTACTAATACTAGAACGATCGGAAACACGTTTAATATACAGTCACTAATATGTTATGCAGAAAAATATATTTGATATGTAATTACAATCGTTAAAATGTCTCTATTAGTCGATAACATCGAGAAAATCTGCAGCAAACTCAGAAATGTCCCTTTAAACAGCAAGTTAAAAAAATCAACTGTACAGTTGCCAATATAAAGGACAATAAACGAGTTGCCAGCTGTTATCAAATTTATGTTCCAAGTGAACCAAAATGGCCATTTCTGATTGTGACATTTTATTGTATAGTGCTATTGTAAACTAGTTACATTAGGCGTAACAAGTTAACTACATTCTTTTTCATTATTAAATAAATGTAATGTGTGTAAAGTGTGCACAATGTATAATTATAATATCTGTATTTATCGTTTTCAGTACTGCATACCGAATCGTTGTATAAATGTTGTTTTCGTTTCTATATATATGTTCACTTTTGAACTATATTGATTATGTTATTCTGAGTGTACTGGATGTCTTTAACACTATGTAATGATCACTCAAACTATGTCTAAACGGAACTACGCAGTACTGTCTAGACCTTAACGACTACTCACGATGCTGTCTGTATTACCTTCGTATCCGGCATCGTGCACAAATTATCACGGAACATGCGTAGGTGTACCACGTCCGGCTTTTGTAGGTGAACCTTTATATCATATATACGACTCTATGACACCAATCACCATCAGCGAGACAAAACTATCAACGAAATAAAATCGTATCTCTGTACATAAATAACTTTTGTAATTACCGTTGAAAAAACGTTAATGTTTGTTTTGTTTAACGATACCAAAAGAACACATCATTTAATTAAGGCAACACTCCGTCATTTTTCGTGTCGTTAATTGTTGTAGCTGCTTAACATAGTCCCGTTTAGGAAATAGTTCCTTAGAAAATATATTACCATCATTAAAGTGAACGGAATAGTAAAGTTATTAAGAAGGGGACGGGGGGGGGGGGGTCTGGAATGAAGTAATTGTTTATTTTAAATCTCATGGGTATCTCTGTTCAGGATGTCAATTTGTGTTTCTTTATTAGATATTCAGCTTGAAAATTAATTTATTTTATTTTGCATAGTAATTTGCGGATATCTGTCACATCCTTTAAATCTAAGCTTGTTCGCGGCCAGCCTCCATTCAAGACACGTATGGTTTCCTTATTCGATTACACCGATAAAACACATTTATAAAGTTATTCCTACGTGGACGTATAGATCGCTCATTCTCAATGAACTAGTTTGATTCATTCTTAAAGGGTACCAGGTTTCATGGGCAGCTCATCTGCCACGAAATCAAATATTAATTCTGGTTCAAATATCTCTGCTTGACACACAAGACAAACAGAAATGGGACCATGATTATCCTGCTTCATCAAGACTCTAACAAAATACAATCTGTAGCTGATTTAGGTTTTTGTTTTCTTTTTAAAAAGTGTACATGATTTGACGTTAAAACCAGATTACAAAATATTGATCTACGGTCTGTGCTAATAAATCTTTAGTTCAGGGCTCATATTTTCGAAGCTATCTTAGCGCTACGAAATCGTAAAACAATCGTAGAGTGTGACGTCACTACAGCACACGCCATAGTGACGTCATAGATACGATGATTTTACGATTTCGCAGCCTACGATTGCTTGGAGAATATGGGCTCTAGACTGTAGTTAAGACTATTGCCGTAAGCTGTTATTACACATTTAGTCATTTTTTATGAGACACGAATTCAATAAACACTGATATAGGAATACAAAAAGAAGACAGATTTGAAATACTAATCAAGGCCCCGTTTTACGAAGCGATCTTAGGTGAACATAGCTCTAAAATCGCTGAAGTACATGGACATATAATTTATCTACGTTCACGTGAATCGTCGATAGTGAATCATTCAAACCTTTATTGCTCTCTTGCTTATAAACTTAAGAGGTGACTGAAGGCCCAAACATTTATGGAATTAGAATCCCAACTTTAAATATGAGCGTCGAGTCCAAAGAATAAGGGATGAATTTAGGAAGACTGTCTTTCTTAAAGCTGCTATGTCTGGAATATTTTTATTATTTAAGCATTTAGAACAGTTAATCCAGTCTCATTTGGTGCATATAACACGCCACACTCAACATTAGATTCGCTATGCTGGCGTTTCCAAGTTAAAAATAAACCCGGTATTTTGAAAGTGGGACACTTTTGTCGGGCCGACAGTGGGCTAAAAATAGTACGGATCGGCTGTTGTTGTATTACAAAATGGCGAACATTGTTCGAACTGGCTAGTAAGCATTTGACGATATGCGTTAATGACGACAACTCGCGAGTGAAGTAAAAGTGCAGTTATGGTTGTATTTGAACTTAGAACTTGATTGTATACGATTGAAACCAGACATAGCAGCTTTAAACGTAATTATTTGAGCATTGTAAATACAAATAGTTACACGCGTGCAGGTCAAAAACACGCTGTGTAAATTTGGCCCTAAAACCTTTTACAGAAACACATGAACTCGTGTTCATCTTCTAACAAGGTCAGTAATACCACTCAGCTGTTGCGTTATTAGGACTCTAGATTCTGGCAGACAATACAAAAAGTGCATTGTTTTCAGTGGTAATCGTCGAGCATTAACTGACCTCGGTTGGGAAGCCAGCTACTTCACTGCCGGAGTCACGCTCGTGAAGCCACTGCAATTGGCTGCTAGCCTTCACCATGATAAAACCATCAGGAAGCTTTCCTCTTAATAACGACAGGGAATGAGATAATAATCCGGAGTTGCGCACGCAGACAATATCAATATTGCCACGCCGTGCTTTGCGGAGGTGAAAGAGCCGCGGAAATTAGCAGCCGGTGACAAAGGCACCTGCAGCATATTAGGGCGCGTTGATTGAGTTTGCAGTCACATATTGGTGAAATCTGCGTCCAGCAACCCGCGATAATCAAACGAAATTACAGCTATTCTCTTGAGAAAGTCAAAATGGCGATTGCATTTCAACTAAACACCTGCAAGAGAGATTCTAAGAGAAATTCAAACTAAAGAAACATTGCAGCGTTTCCTTGAACACTGACATATAGCACTGGGGTAATGTGATTGCAAAGATGGGCGTATATATTGCTATGTCGCATGGTGGTACTCAATTATAAAGGCAAGTTTCAAGAATTATAAAAAATGTCGATGGTCCCAAATAGTCTATAAAAAGTGGTGTTCTAATTTCCTTGGTGGAAAATAACATTTAAAAAACGTCTAGAACAGTATGAATCAATGCTTAACGAGACTAAAGCTAAAAAGGCACATAGGCTATTGGATATCATAAAACTGCACGTTGTTATTTGCACTTTTCTGTAGATGAAAGGTTGTTTTTATGGTTTCGTGTTTATATCCTGTTAAAGTTCAAGCATGCTGTTCTGGGAACGCACACGTTTAAACTCGATTTGGGTAAGAACCAGTACCGGGGTGCGAACCCAGTACTTGCTAGCTTGGTTAAAGCCACACAAAAAAAAATGAGAACATTATTATTCATTACTTCGTTATACACCAATATAATAAGCTGTTACTACAGATGACATACTTTGAAAACTTTAATTATTAAAGTAGACCTGTTTTAGACCAAACTGAAATGATTTACAGACTATAGATAACTAATTCATAATTTTCAAAATGTTATATATATAGTTTGGTACATGATTCAAACTTCTGAAATTCCAATTTTTTAAAATTCGTTTAAAAAACCTTGCACAAAACTCATTAATAATTTATATCTCTAACGGTAGGATGCCATTAAATGAAGACCTGTAATAGTACGGACTATATATGACATACATACATACATACATACATACATATATTCATACATACATACGCGTACATACATACACACATAAATACATACATACATACATACATACATACATACATACATACATACATACATACATACATATTACAGCGTGTGTTCGACAGAGCACATTGAAGTTGTAACTAGAAAAGCCTAACTTATTACATATGCTATGTCTAAAAATGGAAATAGTATACATTAATGATTTTATATGCGTAAACAGCCAGATACTACTGACGAAATGGGAACATCGTTTTCTGCCAGTAATGTCATTGCCAGAGAATTAGGGCCACTTTAGCTCAAACAAAAGACATTGTGGACTATTCGGTTAGAAATAACAATCTGTTTTTACAATATATACTAATGAATACTGATGAACGCTATTGTAGTCTGTGGATGAAAACAGCTTACGATGATTAAAGCAACATGCGATCGAAATGTAATTACGGCAAAAAACAACAACAACATGAGAGTTACGATCGCAGGCACTCTTTCTGAAGACTTTATTGCATGCGGCGTTCCATTGCTTCAGAAGGTATACTATTCTCGGTGTTTGATCAAGCATTCTATACTGAGAGGTTTCGTCGGTACTGCTGGCCTGGTAGTTCAGCTATCGGCTTTAAGATTACTAGGTACTGGGTTTGAATCCCACTGACAGCTTTATCTGGCATTCTTTATTCATCGTTTCTATTGGAATATGTAGCCTAGTGGTTCAGCGTTCGGTTTTAACATTACTACGTGTTGGGTTCGTATCCCGGTAAAGGCACCACCAGCAGAGAGCTTTATCTAGCTTTCTATATTAAGCGTTTTTGTTGGTATCGATAGCCTAGTAGTTCAGGCTATCAGCTGTAACATGCTGAGTTCGTATCGCGGTACAGGCTCCATCCAGTGTGAGTGTTCACGGCTCAGTGGGGAGATGTAAGAAGGCGATGCTGACTCTTAATACACAAGAATCGCTGAGACAACTTAATTGAACTTAAGCACAAAACTAATTAAAACAATAATTTCACAAGTGTATTGATGGAATGAAAAAAGTAACATATAAACACTAATATTTGATTTAGTTTGACACCCAATAGTCGATGTATTTTTCGTGCGGGGGTGTCATTACAAATTCATCCATTTATCCATACACACTAACAGCAACCAAACTGGCCCCACGCTTATGAAACGTTAAGTTTAAACTCAAAACTCTAGATAATTGAGTCTAAACTTTAATGTCATGGCAACGCAATTCAAACTGCATGCTTCTAACATTATTATAGATTTGAGTCTAGACTAAAAGTGTATAAGCACCGGACGTTAACCGTGTTACTGGCAGTCATTCCGCAGTACTAACATTCAATTCAACAATAATGCACTTGTGTATTTCATACAGACTAAAATAATCCTTCATATGGGACAGGGCTATTCCACCCGAGGGTACATAATTTGTTGTCAGGGACGAGGCTTGCCGAGTTCCTGACATCATAGTATGTACCCGAGGGTGGAATAGCCCTGTCCCACATGGATACATAATGGAGGATTATTTTTCTCCCATCCAGTAGATGAAAAACAAGCATTTTGGGAAAACGTGAATAACATACATTTTTTATTTTTTATCTTACAATAAAATAATCATAACCATTGAAAAGATCTTACCCAAAAATGCTTTATACTAAAAGTATAAACCGAAAATGATAGTATAATTTCATTATGAAATATAAAAAGTATTTCTTGCGTTATTTTGCCGTTTACATGACGTAACCCAATGTTAATATCAGCGCAAACAACAGAAGTCACGTGGTAATGCAAGATATATTTATTCCGTATAGGCTGATGTCATAGAATGGGTCTGTCTTGTATGGCCAGGGATGGGAGAAATAAAAATCTTGTTATGAACTAAATTTGATCTCAAATACCAAGTGATCGCTTATTTCTTTCCATCGGTATATTTGACCATCTTCAATATATTTTATATCCACTTGCCAATACTGTGTCTAAACACGTTATCTCAGAGATGGTAATCGTTACGAAAAATGGGGGCTTGGGGAAAACTGTTTGTTTTATATATCCAATTAAGGATCATGCACATTGTCCATAACACGCAGATGAAGTGTCTGAAATGTCTTCTAGTGACGGAGCCAAATGGGTTTGTGTGGAAGAAGAAATCAGACACCGCCACATGGACTACCTCACTGTTTATGTACTTCATCACAGACAATTATTGCCTTTGTTTGACACCCAATAGCCGATACATTCTTTAAGCTGGGTGTTTTTAAATATTCCTTTCTTCATTCACTCATTCATTAATTCCTCGCTGACATCATTAGATATATTTTAGCTTTGTGTTGTGATTGCTGATCCCCACTCTTATGCCACGGAGGTAACTCTCTAGCGGTGTTATTTACACGAGAATGCAAAACAGCATACAGTTACTCTTGAACAGTTTACAATTAGTTCTGAAAGCATTCATCTTTGATAATGTGTTCCATTCTATGTATGAATATCAGGGTTAATACACTTATTTACCAAACAATTTTCATGACTTTTGCAAGGTATTTTCATTGGTCTTTCAAGTATTTTTGGGGGTGTAATTGATGATTTAATCTACAAACAGTAAATATTATGGATAGGAATCCACAGCCTACCAGGGTTAAGCCAACGTTTTAAAAGCACGACGCTACTGAGGCGTTAATGTTTATTGTCTCCAATCATTCAAACCAAAGAACATTATATCCAAACCAGTCTGGCCAGTTCTCAGCAATACACCATCAGGGCGTTAGAGTGTATTATCCCTGTTACGACTATCCCCAACAGCATAGAGACTATAATGTCCAACATTGACCCGTACTAGCCAATACACCATCAGGGCGTTAGAGTGTATTGTTCCTGTTACGACTATCCCCAACAGCATAGAGAGTATAATGTCCAACATTGACCCGTACTAGCCAATACACCATCAGGGCGTTAGAGTGTATTGTTCCTGTTACGACTATTCCCAACAGCATAGAGACTATAATGTCCAACATTGACCCGTACTAACCAATACACCATCAGGACGTTAGAGTGTATTGTTCCTGTTACGACTATTCCCAACAGCATAGAGACTATAATGTCCAACATTGACCCGTACTAACCAATACACCATCAGGACGTTATAGTGTATTGTTCCTGTTACGACTATTCCCAACAGCATAGAGACTATAATGTCCAACATTGACCAGTACTAACCAATACACCATCAGGGCGTTAGAGTGTATTGTCCCTGTTAGACTATTCCCAACAGCATAGAGATTATAATATCCAACATTGACCCGTACTAACCAATACACCATCAGGACATTAGAGTTTATTATCCCTGTTTTGACTATTCCCAACAGCATAGAGACTATAATGTCCAACATTGACCCGTACTAACCAATACACCATCAGGACATTAGAGTGTATTATCCCTGTTTTGACTATTCCCAACAGCATAGAGACTATAATGTCCAACATTGACCATTACTAACCAATACACCATCAGGGCGTTAGAGTGTATTGTCCCTGTTACGACTATTCCCAACAGCATAGAGATTATAATATCCAACATTGACCAGTACTAACCAATACACCATCAGGACGTTAGAGTGTATTGTCCCTGTTACGACTATCCCCAACATCATAGAGACTATAATGTCCAACATTGACCCGTACTTGCCAATACACCATCAGGGCGTTAGAGTGTATTGTTCCTGTTACGACTATCCCCAAGAGCACAGAGACTATAATGTCCAACATTGACCAGTACTAACCAATACACCATCAGGGCGTTAGAGTGTATTGTCCCTGTTACGACTATTCCCAACAACATAGAGACTATAATGTCCAACATTGACCAGTACTAACCAATACACCATCAGGGCGTTAGAGTGTATTGTTCCTGTTACGACTATCCCCAACAGCATAGAGACTATAATGTCCAACATTGACCAGTACTAGCCAATACACCATCAGGACATTAGAGTGTATTGTTCCTGTTACGACTATTCCCAACAGCATAGAGACTATACTGTCCAACATTGACCAGTACTAACCAATACACCATCAGGGCGTTAGAGTGTATTGTTCCTGTTACGACTATCCCCAACAGCACAGAGACTATAATGTGCAACATTGACCAGTACTAACCAATACACCATCAGGGCGTTAGAGTGTATTATCCCTGTTACGACTATCCCCAACAGCATAGAGATTATAATGTCCAACATTGACCCGTACTAGCCAATACACCATCAGGGCGTTAGAGTGTATTGTCCCTGTTACGACTATTCCCAACAGCATAGAGACTATAATGTCCAACATTGACCAGTACTAACCAATACACCATCAGGGCGTTAGAGTGTATTGTTCCTGTTACGACTATTCCCAACAGCATAGAGACCACAATGAGACTATCCCCGACAAGTTACTCCAGAAATCAGCATATCCAACATTGACTAGTTCTAACCACTACGCTAGGGTTGATTGTCCCTGTTACGGCTATCCCCAATTATTCACCCCAAAGACCGGCATGTTCAACACAGTTTGACCAACAGTCGATTAACATATGCACTTTAGAATCTAGAAATATGAAGTAGTAATACGTTTGAATTCTGACTGACGTTCCGGTGTAAAATGATTGGCGATACCCAAACCACCTTATGACCACTCCAGTTTGCTACAGGCTATTTACCTCACCCTTTAATATGGAGCAAAAACCGATAAAAACAAAGTGCAGGCAATTGAGTTGATTACTTGCACGTGTGGGCTGGCCATTACATGTAATTTGTGTTGCTGGTGTTTGGTATGCCTATTTATTGTAAATGCCGGGCTGTATTACATAGTGCTAAAGACCGAAAAGAAGACTGCATGACTAAGTACCGGTAATGACGTATCAATTTGCAATTTAAATTAATACTCGCTTGGTTTGTGTGTAATCCTTCCCGGTCACAAGTGAGGCGCGTGACACTGGGCATTTCGGACTAAACACGGCATACATGATGGAGTGATGCGTGTATAAATAGATAGGTGTACATATTGATGGATGGATGGATGTATTGATGGATTATATGTATCTCTGTATATCTGTCTGTATGTTTGCCTGTATATGATTTAGGATATTGACATCATTTGTCTATTATAGCATCATTCTTTTGAATAAACTGATCAGTTAAGCTTATTTTAAAACATCTTAAAAACACAACAACGCTATCTGTATATTGACTAAACTAAACATCTCCAAAACCTGTAGATAATAGTAGAAATCTAACCTGATAAAGATTAATATTAGGGATTAATATATTCCAACATATCTTCATATAATGAGTTCAAAATAACAATATTCAACCAATATTTAACTATTCTGATTTTATTCACAATATACAAATGTACTCTTCCTAGTTTTGTTAAAACAACTACATTCGTGGTGCCTTTTTAACATACAAAATTAGTTTACTCAAATCAGTGTGTGTACCTTTCGACACACGACCATGATTTAGCAGTATTAACTCAAAAACGTAGTGTGAACAGAGCCAAACGAAATAAAATGAGTAAACCGTTAGGTATGTAAATTAATCCAGTCTGATCTAAATTAACCAAATTCCCGTTAATAACATCACAAATGAATTAATAAGAACAAAAATGGAAGCAATTTGGCTTACGACAACCGTCTAACAAGTCTGCCATTAGATCAATGACGCGTTTTAGGTCCTATCATTATCGACTGCTGCCGACGGAACATTCCGCTAAGTAGACTGATCCCTGCATATTAGTTATATCTCTTTTAAGCGGGAGAACCACTTTATTGACCGCTATGCACTTTAAAGTGTCACGTCATATACAATTTCGCATCGTGTCATCCATTAGGCACTTTGATTTAACCGTAATTATTTGGTAGCTAGTAAATAGACTGTCATTTCTGTAACAGTGCCATCTATGCACTTGGACACAGAAACCTTTTGGGACCTTTTGCTGCAAAATGAATCTGAAATACTTTAAAGATGGAAATGAGTACTCCGATTATCAGAGTGATGTCGTCCTGTTAAGTATTGTAGATCAAATTCACCGAGTGCATATCTGTCAAGTTATTTCCCTTTGCGGTCTGTTAAATTATTCACCTTTGCAGTCAATTCACCAAAAGTGTTCCATCAAGTGCCAGAAGTGTTCAGAGTAAACCCACATAAAAACAACTGATGGGAAATGGCAAATGTAGCACGGATAGGCACAAGAGACAAAGCAACCGTTGCTGTTAAAATGACAAGGACTGCGATGTAGAGGTGGACAGCAAAAGACGTTGAAGAGTAAAATATTATATGGGGAAAAACGATGTGAAAATCAAATGAAAGAGAAAGAAAAGACATATAATGTCTTTTCTTTCTCTTTATATATATATACAAACTAGACTACCGAATGACAATAATATGTCCGTAATAGTGTTCCAGACAATGACAGTGGAGCTTACTATGGATCGTATCGTGGCTATAGCCTTAGTTTGTCATGATTAGGAGTTTCACGACATATGTCCATGTCCATGTAAATATATATGTATGTGTATATGTATGTGTTTGTGTATGTATATGTGTACATGTATATGTATATTATATGTATATGGTATGTGTATGTGTATATGTGTATTTATAAATGTGTACATGATATGTATATGTTTATGCTTATGTGTATGTATACATTATTTCCATTATCTTTGTGTACAACTATACCAAATGGCATATCATGGTATGTGTATGTGTGTATGTGTATGTGTTTGTGTATGTGTATGCATAGGTGCATGTGTATGTGTATATGGTATGTATATGTGTATAAGGTATGTGTATGTATATGTGTATGTGTATATGTATATATTATTGTAATTATCTTCATGCAGAACTATACCAAATGACATATCATGGTATGTGTATGTGTGTATGTGTATGTGTATATGTATATGTGTATGTGTATATGTATACATTATCTTTATTCAGAACTATACCAAATGATATATTATGGTATGTGTATATGTTATGTGTATGTGTGTATGTGTATGTATGTGTTTGTGTATGTGTATGCATAGGTGCATGTGTATGCGTATATGTTATGTGTATGTGTATATGGTATGTATATGTGTATATGGTATGTGTATGTGTATGTGTATATGTATATGGTATGTGTATGTATATGTATATGTGAATATGTATACATTATTGTCATTATCTTCATGCAGAACTATACCAAATGACATATCACGGTATGTGTATATGTGTATGTTATGTGTATGTGTGTATATGTATTTGTTTGTATGTGTGTATGCATAGGTGCATGTGTATGTGTATATGTTATGTGTATATGATATGTATATGTGTATAAGGTATGTGTATGTATATGTATATATTATTGTAATTATCTTCATGCAGAACTATACCAAATGACACATCATGGTATGTGTATATGTGTATGTTATGTGTATGTGTGTATATGTATGTGTTTGTGTATGTGTATGCATAGGTACATGTGTATGTGTATATGTTATGTGTATGTTCGAATATATAGAACTTTTAATATTGCTATACCAGCCATGTGATTTGATCTGAACGAGAATCAACGTACCAAGTAATATCGCGTTTGAAGCGTGTGGTATGTCATTAGAATTAGTATTCATTTGTGCGGGACTAAGGTTTCGTGTTATACATGGATTGAGCAACTTCATCTTCAACTTCAAAAACCTTTGTTTTGTTTAATGATACCACTAGAGCACAATGATTTATAAATCATCAGCTGTTTGATATCAAACATTTTGTAATTTAGACATAGAGTCCTTTCTAGAAAAGGAACCCGCTACAATTTTCCATTAGCAGCAAATAATATACGGTCTTTGATATATCAGTCGTGATGCATAGACTGTGTCGATTAAGGGTGAGGGATTACAGTGTTTATATCAATAGTATTTATGTTAACGGGCATGTTGCAATTTGTGTCTATAGGATTTGATATGGTGATATGTGCACTGGTGATGATATTTGGTCATCGTGTGTACATGCTAATGTCATGTGGAGATATCAGTGTGCACTGTGCTATAGATATATTCTAAACATGTTACATTAGCACTTCAGTTCAGCCTGACTACATATTCTCCAGTTCTAGTAATACATGCAAGTGACATCTGCAACAAACCCGATTAATTCTGATTCACCTCAGTTTGGAAGGGTTCTATTCATGTAGCCTTCCACAGTATTAACTAGTTATTACTTATCTATTCAAACTCGTTAAGTCTATAAACCAATACAAATGTCCGCTGAAGCTGCCTTAATTATAAAACGCACGTCCATTAAGTTCAATCAGGGCTTTTTGTCCGGCGATCAACTAGCAGTAACACAAATATGACTTCATTGTATAAGTAAATTAAAGAAACTATATATTATTAATTATGATAATTGTTCGGTTTTTTCTTTATGCTGAATGATAAATCGTGAAATGTACTTGTCCCTTTCCACTCACTGCAGAGTGCCTTGAGAATCAAATGAATTACGAATAAACCAAGGTTGAAAATTAGCAATCGCCCGTGGTGACCTTTATTCGCTAAGGGCGACTAAGAATTTTACAAAGGTAGTCCTGTTGGGCGACCATCGATTTTAGTGTCTGGCGAGTATGGCACTAGTTAAAAACGAAACACACTGATACTGAATCGAATATGACAAAAGACTCCGCATCTGTGTTTGTATAAACATAACGAATGAAGATAAATTAATATAATTTTTTAAATTAAATTATGAAGTTTTAAACCCATACATTTTATTGGGGTTAAAGTACAAATCTAACATTCTTCACAAATTACCATCAAACTGCATAGGTTAACTCTCTTTTTTGTGATACAAGTTTCAAGGCAATTGATGGAACATCCAAGGTCGTCTGAATGACACAACCATAATATAATGTCATGTTCAAGGTCGTATCTCTGCATAGAGCATAGTCGAATGGGCAATTGGCAAAATAGTGGATGATTCCATGGATCTCTGTCTAGGAGAACAGCCACTCCCGAGGAAATCAATTACTGGGAATTTCACCCATCTTGAATCACCACAACATTTATTTCATCCCTCTTGCATCGCCACAAAGAAGACTGCCACTCCCAGAGTAGTTTACCAAAGAACGCGCAGTTCTAGTTTTAGTCTGTTTGTACTGTATTATTTTTTACTCTGTCTTAAAAATTAAATTTATTGTGATGGTATGTTGTAGAGAAACATGTTTGTTTATGCTAGATTTCTTATCAGTTTCTTTTTATTTGAGTTGGTATGTGTTTAAAACTTAAACTTGTATATGAAGTTTTACTTTATTCATTATACGTTAAACGGTTTTCTTTAACGCAAACGGTTAGTATTCAACTGAAAAACATTCTAGTTTTAATTTTAGCTGTGCAGTTAAATTTCAATGTGATAATTGGAGAGCTAGTTGAATTTGAGAAGGGCCAGTAACAGTTTTCTTTAACTGGCCCTGCTGGCGACCTTGGTTTTCATGTCAATTTTCAGCCCTGAATACCGAGTCTTTCTGATGAAAAGTGTCACAATATATAATGCATGTTTGAGAACTATTTATAACAGGGTTATATTGTTGTGCGGTGCATATACAGCATTCCGTCTCATTTCTTCCCGATCTGGCAACTCATCCTATCTTTCAATTTTGTTCGCTGTCCACCTTAACATCCCCGTCCTTGTCTTTTGTGGCTATCTGTGCCACACACCTGCCATTCCCCGTCAGTGTTTAGTTGTGGGCTAAGTCTGACCACTTCAGGGAGTGTTTAGTAGTTACTTATGGCATTGTTAAGAGGCACTTGTAACCACCTATTATGCACCCCTACTACCGGCGGTCGTTTTTTAGTGCCGTGGGTCAGACCACCTTTATTAGCGGCAGAGGACGAGGATGTCTGGTTGGTGAAGGGAAATACGTAGGGACTGCACTCGTGGAGGAAGTTGAGACAGGTAGGCGATGGTATGGACAGCTCAGAAGACAGAGTTGGAGGAAACTGACAGAAAGGGTGAAAACAGGTTGAAATTGGAAAGTTTTTTTTTATATTAACATAATGAGAATGTTAGGCAGATGGTGATAGATGAGAAAGATGAATGAATGTGTGAACAAGCTTTGACGAGATTTGAACCACTGTCGTCAGCTTGATTGTTCAGCAGCTTGTCCTCTATACCACCGAACTTACTACCAGTATTTGTGCCTGACATTCCTGTCTTGGTTGTGTCCATAGCACAGACATCGCCGTTTAAGGTGACTAATTACTCTGGCTCCACATCATTCCCCTGAGACTACTTTTAGGAGAATAATCTTCCCTTTGCACGAGAACTGAACCCCAAAAAGTACTACAAAAAGATTAGTTACCAATGCTAAATATGGTAATATTTAAATGACTCCACAAGCACACGCATTCAAAGGTTCAGTGTGTTGTGTGTGTGTGTGTGTGTGGGGGGGG
>JAECMU010055463.1:15616-28719 GCA_016106625.1 Dracogyra subfuscus | reverse complement strand
TGTTTGTATATTCTTACGTGCTTCTACAGTTCTCTTTGTATATACTTACGTGATGCTACAGTTCTGTTTGTATATTCTTACGTGATTCTACAGTTCTGTTTGTATATTCTTACGTAATTCTACAGTTCTGTTTGTATATTCTTACGTGATTCTACAGTTCTGTTTGTATATTCTTACGTGATTCTACAGTTCTGTTTGCGCCCAGGGCCCCGTTTTACGAAGCAATCTTAGCCCTAAGATCACCGTAACTGAATAGGGTATCTATGCGTCTAAGATAACCTTAGGGCTAAGATCGCTCCGTGGAACGGGGCCCTGAGCGCTAAATATTGCGTACAAATACAAATATAAATATGTATATAGCTTCGGCTAATGAGGACGGCTGGCTATTGACACGTCAGTCCTCTTTCTTTGGAAGTGTAAGGACACTACACCCAGTGTAAGGACACTACACCCAGTGTAAGGATACTACACGCTGTGTAAGGACACTACACGCTAAGGACACTACACCCAGTGTAAGGACACTACACCCAGTGTAAGGATACTACACGCTGTGTAAGGACACTACACGCAGGTGTTTATCATGGACGTTTCGCCAGCGTTCTATGTCCGATGGGATTGGGGAAATTAGCGTGAGTAAAGTGTACTCTTTGCAGGTCACTGAATGATGCAAACTAAGTTATTAAACCATAGAAAATTCAATATAACATATATTGAGATTGTTTTAAAGATAGAAATTGGGAATTCTCAGAGCCACATTCTTTTGAAGAGGGCTCTGTGTTTGGACCCACAGATGCCTGGATACATCCCTGCTACACCTCATTTAAACATCTCTGTGCGAAACACGGTTTACATCTAGTATAGGTAGTACTAAACCAAATAACTTACGGCTGGGTCAAAGTTCGAGGTGCACACAACTTTTGATAGAGAAGCGAACACCACAAGTCCTGTGATTGGTTATAAATGTGAGTGTGTTGGTTGTACAAAATAATAGTTTCATCTGGGTTAAAAAAAAATCAATTTTATTTTATCTAGTACCAATGTGTCAAGTAGCCTTGTGCTTGAAACATGTATGGGGTACCTGTAAAAAAAGGTACTCGAATTTTGTGCGGAACTAGGGTAGTCATCGACGCTACCCGTTATCTCAGAACCGAGCAGCTTGACCCTCAATTTTTTCTGGTTCACTTGAAGTGTGAGGGGTGGTAGTATTTATATCCGTGGCGTTTATGTTGATTGATACGCTGCGGGTAGGAGTTTTAGCCAATATGTTACTATTGTCGTCTATGAGATTTGATTTTGTGGTATACACCCTATAAAATAGAGAAAAGGTCACGTTATATGTTGACCGAACAGCACATATCATACCATTTAAGAAACTACTGGCTGGTATTGGAAATAACCGAAGATATGAAATACCAATCGAACAATGTCAAATATGTTTACAACTGATTCCTTAATTAATAGGTTAACAAACGTTGCCGCAAGCATCCCTAGCGCCTATTTAATACACGCGTACGAGCGAAAGTTAATATCATAGCTTTTTTTCTTAGAATAACATGTCATGAAATTTAGGATTTAGGTCAAACGTCCGATTGTGTAATGTCAGAAGGGTTGGTTTTTTTACCGGATGTATTTGTGACATAGATGCTTTTAATTCTGTCCTCTCTGAACTAGAGCACCAATAATTATGTACCGCCTGTGGGTTTGCGTTTCCACTAACTGTCTAAGCCCTTGATTTATATCGTCAAAATGCTTTAGCACGCTAGACTTGAGACGTTACTTTGACATTTAAATTACACTATCGAGAGATTTACTTCACTTTTATGTGCTGTGTTAGCGGATCCGCTTGCATGTGTGGTAAAAAATCTTTGGTTGCTGTCGTGATGCAATTTTGGTCTGAGAGGAAGTGAAAACTTGCCGGAGAATGAAGTGACAACACAAGGCAGACTAATGAGACGCGGCATTAAAATGGTTCTCTTGTACAATCTGCGCTCTTTCACCTAATGTACACACGAATCAAGTGTAACTGCCGATAGCCAACAATCCTGACAGGAACACAATTGTGTCAAGTGTAAAACAAGAGGGTTTTTGTATGGTTACGATTTACATATCGAAGAAGATGGCGCATATATAAAAGGCTGTAGTTAATGGGTTTAAAAAAAACACACCAAAAAACACTGGACTTAAGTGTGGTAGGAAGTGGGTTCGCATCCCGGTACCGAAACCCATCCAGAGGTAGTTTAAAACCTCAATGGGTAGGTGTAAGGCCACCACACCGACTTCTCTCTCACTAACCACCAACTCTCTTTCCTGGTCAGACAACACAGATAGCTGAGGTGTGTGTCCAGGACAGCGTGCTTGAATCATAAATGGATAGAAGCACGATAATAAATATACATGAAAATTGTCATCCCAATTTTGTTATTTTATTTTCCAGATGCTAACAAATCGATTTTGAGGTCATCGAAAGTTAGAAAAAACAAACACAAAAAATGTCGTTGGAAAACAACACTCACTCATCTCCAAATAGGTATAGCTTATGCACTTCCGTTTCAAATATCGTCCCTATTAGCGCGAATGTCCTCTACCAATAAACACTCGAGTTGCGTCCCTAGTGTAGTAGAACTGTACATATAGTGGTAAAATAGTGCACAATGTGATACTAACATACCACTTTGCACGCCATCATGTGTAAAGTTCGATATAGGACAAATCTGGCAATTACCCTTGTTGGCCACGTGACGTCACAATTCAAAATGGCCGCCAATTAACTATTTCTTACTCTTTTAGTATCACATTATTAAAACTAACTCTTTTTTTTAAATCTGATAAAGTACCGGGAAATCACATAACATAGTGTTCATCTGTTTCACACTACGACCTAAAACAACACAATTCTTTATCATTTTCACCACAAAACAATTGAGGATGATCATTTGGACATTTGGACGTATGTCTTATGTGTACAGAGAGCCAATGAGCACAGCTGGGATGTTTCCATTGACTCTTCATACATATGGAATTGGACACCTGTAGAATCCACACAAACACATCAATACGGTCACTGTTATTAATAAGTCAAGAAAAGTGGATCAATATATAACACGAGGTACATTATCCACCCTAACCAAAATACGAATGTCCTTTGTATTGTGAGGTTATGAGTGTCACGTGTTTTCTTTTGCAAACTTTAAAGCGAGGCTATTGTGTCATACAGTCCGTATGGAAACAAATCTAGATATTTTGCTGCATTAGAAAAAAATGTAGCGGGTTTCCTCTGATGACTACGTGTCAGAATGACCACATGTTTAAAATCCAATAACTGACGATTAATTAATGTGCTCTAGTGGTTTCGTTAAAAAAAAAAAAACTTGTATCTCACCAGACCGATCTCGACAATGCATTAAAACATGTTTTATTTTATAAAATAAATTATAAATAATCTGTAATGTAAAACTGAAGACTGATTCAGTTCTATTAAAAAATAAATTAAACACGTGGAGTTATATATAGCAGTTGAGCAGTTGCCTAACCCAGCTAGTACGTATTGATATGATTCGCAGTACGGCGGCCGCATAAATAGTCTCACCAGAAAATATTAGAATTTGTATGCTCCCAAATAACGTTATGAAAGGCGAAGTGTGATTGATCGATATTTGAATTATTATTTACAGACGAAATTTTACCTGGACACGGGAGTACAGTTAATTTTAATCAGATTGTCAGGGTAAGAATACTAACTTGCTTTTATGTGATTGTCACCTCTAAGGCAATCTTTTCTAAATCAAATTTGGACTTGTCATCTGTGGAATGAATGAATGAATGTTTAACGACACCCCATGTCATCTGTGGAATACAGCAAGGTACATAGAAGGAAAGACAGGCAGATATATAGGCATGACTTCAAAGTGCTAAATAATTAACGTCTTTAGCAAGTTAACATGATCTCCTCAAAATATTATCACCCGAAATGTTCAGTCTGATGGGGATAAAGACAATCAACAAATTGCAGCTTTATTGGATCTATTTGAATTGTAAGCCCACACTATACCGGGATAGGAATTCCCGTGGTATTATATGAACGTTTGTGTCTTGGTTTACCGTGATACCTGGCACTGTGTAATATTTGGATCAATAATCATATTCACTAATGATAACAATGTGCAGGGGATGATATTGTCTGTCTGCTCCTCACTTGCCTCATTGAATGAATGGCTTGACAGAAACATTATATCCAAACTATTACAGCAGCATAGTAAAGTGTAATACTTCGACAGAATAAAGTCTACAAATAACATCAATATGCCATTAGCAAAATTCCCATATCGAGTTTTTATGTAGGAACTGTTTAACAGCAATGGTTCCTTTAAATTGATGGACTTGACTATTATCTTAGTATTAGAATACATATTTCCAATGTTCATATTTTCAAAGACTAGGTCATTAAGCTACAAAAGAAGCACCGCAGATTCAGCCTACCTAATTCCCCATGTAACAATATCAAGTGCAGTACTAGGGAACAAGGCAAATTAATTAGTATTTTTAATATTGTGTACTGACTACAGGTATAATTGATGATTATCTGTTTTAAACAAATCAGTAACTCATTTCGTGTTACCAAATTGTCATGTGCCACGTTTTCAATGGTTTAGTATTAATAAGTGTAGTAGTAAACTGACTTATTGAGTCATGTTGAGCTTTAGTATGTAGTCATACTGATACTGGCAAAATGGAAAATAGACCCGGCATGCTGTAAAAGGTTTGCCACGTAAAACCATATCTACATATATCTAGGATCACAACCTAGGTGAACAACCTTGCCAATAAGGTACTGTCTATTGGATGTTAAATATTTGGTAATTTTTACATTATATTATTCATAGAGAGGAAAGGCGCTACATTTTTCCGTTAGTAGCAAGAGATATTTTATATTAACCATTCCACAGACACATACCACGGCCTTAGATATAGCAGTCGTGGTGTGCTAGTTGTAACGAGACATGGTTCAATGGGCCCACCGCCACGACAAATGATGGTGTGTTGCCTAAATGTACTAAATCAGTACGCGACAAATGCTTAGATGTGTTTTTTAAAGCATGGCGGCTTTCAATGACAACATATATTAACTGGAAACATTTTATAGAATCGTCGTCTGCTCCCTCCATCCCCCACCAGCAGCACGCAACGACACAGCTACATAACGTCTGTCTAATTGTCTGTTTGTATGTCTAGCTGGCTGGCTGATTGTCTGTATAATATATTTACTTTTCGGTCTGTGTATTTATATTTGTCAATCTGTATTTATGTTTGTCTGAATGTATTTGTCTGTCTGGCTGTTTGTCTGTCACCCTCTCTGCGTGTCTGTCTGTCAAATTTATAATCCTATTCTGACCAGTCACATCCATGTTCAGACGTGTGGTCTTTTTGCCGCTAGACGGACGGTCTGAAATGATTAAAGTTTACATCCAGACCAATCACCGCGCAACACTCGTATCAATTAACAAGCCATTCATGTTTGTCAAATTACGTATTGGCAGACACATTATGACATCAGAATGCATAAACATGATACAGTTCGCAAATCACGTCCATAAAACGTTCATAAACGCCTCATATGTAGCCATAAAACATATATTATTCATTTATGTGATAAATTAGAATAAAAATAAAAGTAGATTGTAGCAACACCGCCGGAATAAATCTGTGTACCAGTCTCACTCGCGCTCAATGTGATGATTGTAAACTATACCGTAAGCACAATGGTGGGGGGGGGGGGGGGTAGCCCAGTGGTAAATCGCTCTCTTGATGCGCTTTCAGTTTGGGATCGATCCCCGTCGGTGGACCCATTGGGCTATTTCTTGTTGCAGCCAGTGTATAACGACTGGTATGTGTTATCACGTATGTGGGATGGTGCATATATCAGGTCCCTTGCTAATAATGAAATGAAAACAAATCAGAGGGCTTTCTCTCTAACATTATAATATGTCAAAATTACCAAATGTTTGACATCCAACAGCCGGTGATTAATAAATCAATGTGCTCTAATGGTGTAGTTAAACAAGTATACATTAATTTTCGTCAGGTTTCTACACTGAAATTTTAAATATGGTGGCGTAATAATAAATAAAGCTTGTTTATGCAACTTAATTCTTTCGCGTTGACATCCTTCTTTTATAATAAATGTATTGTTCAAATTGTAGATTCCAAGTTCTTTATATAATTACGTGATAAATGGCGATGTAACTATATTTTGTTCGTAGAATTAGATTATTTTTTATTGCAGATTGTACATAAATATGCCGCAGGCTGGAGATAAACCGGTTGTTACATTAATGAACATTTTCACTGATGCACTTAGCAGATTAATCCAGGGACGGAGACACAGGAAACACGATACTTGACATGTTTTCCATCACCGTCCATATAAAATAAGAGCCTTTGTTTATGGCACGACTGATTTCTAAAAGTATTAGTTATACGATATCTCGACGGCTGATTCTGAAGGTAAGAATCATTTCAATATACACGGGGCAAACGTTTAATAAACACAGTTAAAACTACAGTCCAAAAACTAATGCACGGATCACAACCAAAATGTAATTATAACAGCAAATGGTCAATCTTGAAAGCGAATCTGGAGCTTCAGTCACCACTTTGATTTTTAAAAGTAATTAATTTTATAGGTGGCTATTAAATGCATGTTGTCACAAACCACTGACTTATTTAATGGTCTAACAAAGTATTACCTGAACAAAAATAATTTGATTTGTTCCTAATTGCACTTTATTTAACCATCTTCATAACCACCATACTCCATTCATTAATTATATTTTGTAAAAATAATTTAATTATGGCAATGGTCCATAATTTACAAACTAAAATTGCCGAGAGGGTTGACATGGATTCAGTTAAGGTGATTCATAGCTAAATTGGGTTTCCAACAATTAATGTAATGCTTATTTATCATCCATTTATCATACGTAACGTCCTTAAATCCATGACAGTATGCTCTTAAGTAGGACAGATATATGCAAACCACAACCCTAGCAATTATTAAAATGATCATGTCAGAAAGTAGTCTCCACGGCAATTTTCACGGCCGATGTTTGCAGTATCACAAAAAGAAGAAGAAGAAGAAGAAGAAGAAGAACAAAATGAAAAGTTACATATAAAATTGAAAGTTCCACTTTCAAAATAATGAAGACGGAAAATTGAAGACACCCCGGCAACCTTCACGCATTGTCGATTGTCGTCGTTAATTGCCAGGGTTAAAACAAGATTTAAAAATTAATATAACAGGGAATAAAGGCATTACGGATGATTTTGTGATAATTTCTTGATACAGTTCATACTGTCAATCAGAACCATCACTGCATCAAGCGGCATTATTAAAATATACAATAATCAACTTTCTTTGATTTTGATAAACCTTAACTTAATAATTTATGGTCTGGTGATTAAGTCCTAAGTCCTAAGTTCTTAACGTGCACATTCAGAGCAAGCTGTTGTAGCGCACGCCTGTCACAGGCACAGGGACCGGCCTTGGCCGGATCTCTCCGTCTGTGACAGGAACGGTATGGGGGAGTGTAAGAGGGGACCGCCTCCGCTATCGGGATCAAGGGAGAACCAGTAGCCCAATCAACTTGGAGGCAGGTGGGGGTGGGGGGATTGTTGGTGCTATGGAATTTTGATACCCTAATGGGTGGGGTCAAAAGATAATTGGGTGCTCAATTTGGATGAAGGTATTTTGGCGCAATTTTGATGGTCGTTCTAAATTGAAACAAGAGTGAGAGCTAAAATTTGTCTATTAGTAGTTCGAGAAAGCTCTCAATTATGACCGCCTTACTGTAGGAGGATGTTTTCCTAGGTTGCCCATAGGGTCCTGAAAAGGACCTGATCTGGTGATCTGGTGATTGTGTGTTTTGTTACTTAAATAGTGAGATTTGCGCGTTTCCTGACATTACGGATGTAGTCAGTACTTGGCTGTGTGTAAACATCTGCTGTTTTGTTTGTATAAATAGATGATCTTAATATGCCTCAAAAAGAGAAAAAGAGGTAGGTGTATTTGAAAATTTAACTTTTCACTAATGTGGATCGTACCAAAAAATAACAACAACAACCACAACAACAACAACAACAAAAAACAACAAAAAAACCCCAACAACAATAATAATAATAATAATAAAAAAAATAAAACGATAAAATTTGTTTGCATGCTTACAATTCGAGCGGGACGTAGCCTAGTTGTAAAGCGATCCTCGATGCACGATTGGTGTAGCTTCGATCCCCGTCGGTGGGCTCACTACGCGGTTTCTCGTTTAAGACAGTGCTCCACAACTTGTGTAACAAAAGCTGTGGTATGCATTATCTGTGGGATGATGCTTATAAAGGATCCCTTGTTGCTACTCGAAAAGAGTAGCTCATTGTGTGGAGGCAGCAGTTTTCTTCTCTCATTATCTGTATGGTCCTGACGCCATATAAACATTGATAACATGTGTTGAGTCCCATTTCTTTCTTTCTGCTTACAGTTCACCAAAGGTGCACACTGAACTATGGTCGCATGACAGGTGAATGGGTTAGTGCCATAGACGAAGACATCGTCACCGCTTACTAAATATTGGTAGTATGGTGTCATCCATTACAGTTTTCACGAAAGGATAAAACAAACATCTTAACCTGTTGGTATATTTTCTAGAAGCAGCAAGGGATCTTTTATATGCACCATTCCACAGACAGGATAACACATATTTCGGCCTTTGATATACCAGTCGTGATGCACTGACTGGAGCGAAAAATAGCCTAATGGGTCCACCGACGGGGATCGATCCATGACCGACCACGCATCAAGCGAACGCTTTACCACTGGCAAAGTCCCGCCACGTCATTAACGAATAAACATGTAATGTAAGCGTTATAAACCCAATGCTAGTGACAAACAGTAAAGTATTCAGAGAGAATTCAACTGAACGGGAAACGATAGCTGACGACATGGCTATCATACCAGCTTGTTGTTGTTTTATTTATTATTATGCTTATATCCAGTTAAGATCCAAGCACGCTGTTCTGGCGACACACCTCAACTATCTGGACTTTATGTGCAGGACAGAAGGTTAATGGTCGGTATTGTGACTTAAATCTGTTCAGTCATTAAACTTGCTCTGGGTGGGAGCCGTTTTCTGGATATGATCCTAGTACCTACAGCCTTAACCACAACACCAGCGAGACCGATGATGCCAACCACTTCGTTTCGGCTTATTATATTTGTAAATATTCAATGCTATTTTAACCATTTTCATTAAACTATATAATAGAGGTTCATTTGGCAGCCACGTTAAAAAGAAGAAGAAGTTGGAGAATTTGAATTGATTCGAAATGAGTGAATTCGTGAAAGTTAATTAAGTCTACCCAACGGAACTCGTGGATGATTTTTTCACGAATCCATACTTCTTAGCTGGAGACGTTGGCTTGATGTTGTTATGCGACTCTAATATGAATTACAGTGTCTTCCAACGAATGAACGTCAGCTGCGCTAAACTTGAAAAAGGAAAATTTGGAAGAAAAAAAACACAATAAAAAAAAAAAACCACGAAAAAAACACAACTAAAACAATCGTTGACTAGCGAGTTTTATTATTTTTCTTTAACAGTTCGTGATCAAAGAGCTGTTAAAAACTAAATAACGTGATGTAACTCACAGTAACTTAAAATGTGAGTTAGTCGACGATAGCCTGTCAGTTCGCATTCACGCCAAGACGCTAACCAGCTTCACTGTTAATGCATTTACTAGTGTGACTCTTTTTGGCTGTATTAAAAACATCCACATTGTCACATCACGAAAGCCAATTGTTACTGATGGAGTTTTCTATACACAAACATTACTGTTGAGAGAGGGGCGGAACGGAGCCCAGCCAGGTTCGGTCAGAGAGCACCAGCAGCCCGACCAGAGTCTGTAACAGACGTAGTTGTGGGGGTGGCGGGGGCGGGGCTGTAGCCAAGTGGTAATGCGAAGTTGATCTAGGATCGAACCCCGTCGGTGGGCCCATTAGGCTATTTCTATTTCCAGCCAGTATTCTGTGATATAACAAAAGGCAGTATGTACTATCTGATCTGTGGGATTGTGCATATATGAGTTCCCTTGCTGCTAACTGAAAATAGTAGTCCATGGATCGGTGGCAGCAAGTTTCTTCTCTATTATGTTATACGCAGTCCTGTCTATGCACACGGAAAAATGCATACAAAAGATTCCTTTTCGCCTTTTAGTAAGAATAACCTAAAATACTGGTTCTCTGTCCTGGTTTTGAAACCGACCTAATTTAAGATGTGATGAAATGTCGTTAAATAAACATTCCTTTCCTTTAACACACACAGAAATAATGTTATTTGTATTGATGTATGGAATATTGAACGTAACATGTAGTTTGTTTATCAGGTATTAAGCAAATATTCAGCTTTCGTTTTTTAATCAACAATGTCCAAAAACCTTCAACTTTCATTTAATATAAAAATATGTACATAAACTGCAGAGCAGTTAACATAACTGATCATTGTGTTGGCAATTAGATAGAACAAACCGTGGAACTCTCCTAACCAAAAACAAATTAAACAGACAACAATGCCAGATCCCATAGATCGATTTAGTTAACGTGATACTGTCCTCTGTGTTTGCTCTTTGTTATTTTCACAAAGGCACGACCAGCTGTAACCTGAACCCGAGCAAACTGAAATAATCAACATTAATGCTAGTGATGTGCGTATTATTTCCCGTACCTCTTTCTTCTTCGTTTTCTAACGACAATCGTGCATGCCCGGTCTAGTCAAATAATAAACACTAGTACCCAAATGCGCAATTGTTCTACATTTTGCGTTCTATGTTTAATATGAGGTCTTTTTTTCAGGTATCTTGCCCAGGTGGACATTCCTTATTCTTATCAACTTTAATTTGATATGTGAATGTTAAAGAGTATATATCCCTTCGGTGGGGCATGCTCACCTTTCGTGAACATATGGTGTCATCACTGATTTAAAAGTGGTTCATGAGTGCATGCCATCAAAGTTATATTTATTTTGTGTTGTGCTAGTTTTGAGTTAGTAAACTGGCCTAGGAGTGGCAGTCCTCTTTTTTGGCGGTTCAAGAAGCCAAATACCCATCGATATACACTCTTGATTAGTTTTGTTGTGCGTATTTACATACAACAGCAGGCAAGAAATACTAAGGCAGAGCACTTCTTTCTCAGACTGTCCGCTTTGCATTGCATCGACATTCAAGAGCATATTTTGTTGAACGAAATATTTTTCACATCTCGTCATGTCTGTGTGAGAATTTCGCAACGAAACCCTCTTGCTTTGTAAACTGGTCGTTCGGTGAAGGTGTAGATTGTGAAGCACTTCAACGCTTTACAGTGCTATGTCTTGTGAGGTTTCCGACAAAATTAGAAAAGTAACACAAGTCACGTTCTAAGCTTTAGGAATATAAATTCACTATTTCATAGTTGACATTTGCTTACGTGTTTGAAAAGAGGAATGACAATAGACTTGCATGATCCTAAGAATACACCTTAAGTTCTACACACTATTCATAGATCCTTGACGTTAAAGGGGCATTCCGAGTTTGCTGCATTGTAAGATGTTTCAGACTAATAAAATATGTCTACGAGTAAACTTACCTATTATATATATTTTCTTGTTTAGAATATCAGTGTCTGTATATTCAATGTTTTTCTGGTTGACTTAATATTTATAAGAAACCCAAACTGGATTTTATCTTCAAATAAAAAATGTTAGGAAATAAAAATGCAATTTAACCTAGGACAATTGTTAGAAACACGTTTAATATACAGTCACTAATATTTTATGCAGAGAAATATATTTGATATGTAATTACAGTGGTCAAAAAGTCTCTGTTAATCGATAATATCATAAATATTGCAGTAAACTCAGGAATGTCCCTTTTAGTCTAGGTATAGGCGTTCTCACCACAAAAACATAACTGTAAATAACAATGGCTAACAGCTTAATTTGGGTACAGAATTATGCCATTTTGCCGATATTTTTATGTGGTTATGAAAACAAATTGATACATTCAACATCAGTGACCAGTTGAGATAGGTCAGCGCTTAAGATACACTCTTATTTGTCCAATCACCCAGCCATGTGACCAAACAAATGACATGCTCTCTTCTGTTTGTCGTAAGTTTCAGAACACGAACCAGTCACAGTATCAGTACGTTATGCAGCACCGCAACATTTGCCAAAATCCTACTCTAGACTAAACCATAAAGAGGCTATTAAGTTACAAAATGTCTGTGGAGCGATAACAGACATGGAGTAACGTAGATCAGCCGGAGATGCTTTTGCATATTAATCGACCGATATAATTAGACGAAGAACGCATACAGAACTAGTCATCACCAGACCATCACGCGAATAATGGGTCTGGTTCACACTAAACAAATGGAAGTCTTTACACACAAAGCGATTACAATTGTAAATATCTGTATACTGACGACAACAAAATGGGAAGGTATAACATAGATAACAATTATTGGTCTGTCAATTCCTGCAGTCAAATTGCCTTTTTTTTTTTTTTTTTTTTTTTTTTTTTTTTTTTTTTTTGTTTAACGACGCACTCAACACATTAGAAATACGGTTATATCGGCGTCGGACATATGGTTATGTCGAGAAAAAAACCCAGTGGTTAGCTGATGGGGATCGATCCTAGACCGACCGCGCATCAGGCGGGCACTGTACCACTGGGCTATGCTGCCCGCTTCAAATTGCCTTGGTTCATACATCATCTGAACAATCTGTCAAGGAGTACATATACATTGCTGGAGAACAGAGTACGTATATATTGCTGGAGAACAGAGTACGTACACACTGCTGAAGAACAGAGTACGTATACACTGCTGGAGAAGAGAGTACGTATACAGTGCTGGAGAACAGAGTGCGTATACATTGCGGGAGATCAGAGTACGCATACATTGCTGGAGATCAGAGTACGTATACATTGCTGAAGAACAGAGTACGTATACATTGCTGGAGATCAGAGTACGTATACATTGCTGGAGAAGTACGTATACATTGCTGAAGAACAGAGTACGTATACAT
>JAECMU010055447.1:4656-19102 GCA_016106625.1 Dracogyra subfuscus | reverse complement strand
GTGGGATGGTGCATATTAAAAATCCCTTGCTACCGATGAATGGAAAAATGTAATGGTTTTCCTCTCTAAGACTATGTAAACATGTTTTATTAATGTTTGACATCCAACAGCTGATGTCAAATAAATCAATGTGCTCTAGAGGTGGTGTTAAACAAAACAAACTGAACTTGTTTTTTCTAAAACTGTTTAAACAAGGCTATAGCGTTTATTTAGGTACACACTATACTCAGCTCTTATTAATCTGTTGAAGAGATCAGGCAGGTGACAGATCACCACCTTTAAATACAGCTTGTTATTACACATGTATTCATGATATACAGTGTTTATAGTACATGTATTATATAAACACACCAGTTTAAGCATGTAGTGCTAAATTGTATTCTGAGCGGGCAGCATAGCCCAGTGGTACAGTGCCCGCCTGATGCGCGGTTGGTCTAGGATCGATCCCCGTCAGCTAACCACTGGCTTTTTTTTCTCTCGACATAACCATATGTCCGACGCCGATATAACCGTATTTATAATGTGTTGAGTGCATCGTTAAACAATCCCAAAAAAACACACAAAAAACTTGTATTCTATGTGTACAGCTGTACTCAGGTATGGCTTGTATTAATCTGTTGAAGAGATCAGACAGGTGACCTTTAAATACAGCTTGTTATTACACATGTATGATATACAGTGTTTATAGTACATGCATTATATATACACCAGTTTAAGCATGTAGTGCTAACTTGTATTCTATGTGTACAGCTGTACTCAGGTATGGCTTGTATTAATCTGTTGAAGAGATCAGACAGGTGACAGATCACCACCTTTAAATACAGATTGTTATTACACATGTATGATATACAGTGTTTATAGTACATGTATTATATATATATACACCAGTTTAAGCATGTAGTGCTAACTTGTATTATATATGTACAGCTGTACTCAGGTATGGCTTGTATTAATCTGTTGAAGAGATCAGACAGGTGACCTTTAAATACAGCTTGTTATTACACATGTATGATATACAGTGTTTATAGTACATGTATTATATATACACCAGTTTAAGCATGTAGTGCTAAATTGTATTCTATGTGTACAGCTGTACTCCGGTATGGCTTGTAGTAATCTGTTCAAGAGATCAGACCCGTGAAAGGTTTTTCGCTCTGTGAGTTGCGACGGAGGTCATGTATAATGTAAAGTTCTTGGTGTTAAATGCTATAAACGCAGCGGAGCTTAAATGTACAAACAGCCCGTGAGATTTGTTGCCTAGCATGTGGCGATCCTGCACGGTGGAATGCCACACACCTTTTCCTGGTGAGAAAAAAGTTAAATGTGTTGTTGTTTTCTTTTGTTAACAGTCAACACTATAGAACAAATTGATTGATTTGTCATCAGCTACATGTATTTAATGTCAAATCATTTTATAATTCTAATACATGATTTCTAGTTCAAATTTAGCGGGCAGCATGGCCCAGTGGTAGAGTGCCCGCCTGATGCGCGGTCGGTCTAGGATCGATCCCCGTCAGCTGACCACTGGGTTTTTTCTCGACATATCCATATGTCCGACGCCGATATAACCGTAATTAAAATGTGTTGAGTGCGTCGTTAAACAAACCAAAAACAAAAAACATAGTTCAAATTTCTTTCAGTTGTTTTATTTTATTAACTGTTGTCACCAATAGAGCACGTTGATTGATTTATCATCAGCTATTGGATGTTAAAAACCTTTATATTTCTAACATTTTTTTTTTTGGTTTGTTTTGTCGAACACCATGCACTAAAGCAATTTGGTTCATTATTGTTGGCTATTGGATGTCAAATATTTGGTATATTAATTCTTACAGCTAGGCACCTTAGTCTATAGGGTGTATACCACCAAATCAAATTCCATAGACGACAATAGTAATATATAACTGTATACATGTGGCTAAAACTCCTACCTGCAGTGTATCAATCAACATAAATGCCACAGATATAAATACTACCACCCCTCACAAGTGAACCAGAGAAAATTGGGGGTCAAGCTGCTCGGTTCTGAGATAACGGGTAGCATCTATGACTACCCTAGTTCCGCACAAAATTATAGCACTTTTTTTTACAGGTACCCCATATATGTTTCAAGCACAAGGCTACTTGACACACTGGTACTAGATGAAATAAAATTGGATTTTATTTTTTTACCCAGATGAAACTATTATTTTTTACAACCAACACACTCACATTTATAACCAATCACAGGATTTGTGGTGTTCGATTCTCTATTAAACGTTGGGTGCACCTTGAACTTTGATATTTGGTTTAGTACTACCTTTAGAGGAAGACTTACATTTTTCGTTAGAGAAATATCTTTTATATATAAAACATATTATATTTTTGACTCATAGGTTTTAGTTAAATTTTGTATTGTTTAATGGCACAACTAAAGCACTTCTATTAATTAATCATTGTATGTCAAACAGTTTGGTGTATTAATCCTTACAGGTACTATAATCTTTAAACCTGATAAACCTGTTTCCATTAGCAGTAAGATATCTTTATGTATAAAACATTTTATATTTCTACATATATACGGTAGTTTTCAGTTAAATTTTTATTTGTTTAATGATACTTCTAAACCAGTTCCATTAATAATCGTTTGAATTATGGATGTCAGATATTTGGTAATTCTTACAGGTTATGTAAGTCTTCATATAGGAAACCCACTACATTTGTAGGCAATCAGCAAGTCATGTTTTATATATAATAATGATATATAATGCACTTCAATTCCCACAGGCAGGACGGCACATGCCAACACCAGTTATGTGGTATTGACAGGACAATATTTCGAAATCTATGGTTACATGGCATCAGGCATATGGTTAAGGACCCACACAGATTTTGAGAGGAAGCCTGCTGTTGCCACTTCATACTATCATAGGCTACTCTTTCTGATTAACAGCAAGGGATCTTTTATTTGCGCTTCCCACAGACAGGATAGCACAAACCATGGTCTTTGTTGAACCAGTTATGGATCACTGGTCAGTGCAAGTAGTTTGCCCATTAAGCCTTGCAGAGCATTAATTCACTCAGGGTTTGGAGTTGGTATCTGGATTAAAAATCCCATGCCTCGACTGGGATCCGAACCCAGTACCTACCAGCCTGTAGACTGATGGCTAACCATGATGCCACCTAGGCCGGTGTACTATTTATATTACAGATCTTAATAAAACAGATCTTGGTACCCGTGTGAAAATATTAACAATTTTTAATGGCTTTTATTGAGCAGTATTTAATATCAGTTAGTAATTTTAAATGTTCCTTATTAAGCAATGATATCAATGTATTATTCATGTTAGACTATAGAAATCAAATCTTTGTACTTGTGCAAAAATGTTTTATAATTTTAAATGTCCCCTTATTAAGCAATGCTTAATGTTGATTGATAACGATATATTATTTATAAACAAAGAATGATATAAATCAAATCTGTCAGGTGAAAGGTTTTAATTCTCCCCTAGCTGGGCTGTTTTCACTTGATTACATTTTATGAGCATATTTCATGTCTGGATTCAATAAGTGAGTTCAAGTTCACTGGGGGGTGAAATGTAATGGCTGCCCCCTGGGGGGTGCTGCATGGCTGTACTGCACAACATCTACTTGAACACTAACGGGATATTTTCCTCACCTGAACTTTGACCTCTTAGTATCAAAACAGCAAGAGTTCAGTTGAGAACATATTTTATTGCATATACATGTACTATTATTTAATATTACACCTCCACAGTTTGATTTACATGTAAGTTATTTGTGTGCACCTCCACTGTCTTGGGTGTCTTGTCCAGGTAGTAATAGTTAGTAGTTAGTATAGGAGAGGTAGGAAGGAAGGTGGAAGGAAGGACAATTGTTTAACATGCACATTCACAGCAAGCCGCTGTCTTGTATGCAGGTACTGGCCTCAACTGGTTCCTCCGTCCATGGCAGGAAAGGGTTGGGGTGGGTGAAGGAGGGACCGCATGCTGTCAAGTGCAAGGGAACACCCGCAACCCAATTGTAATTGGTAACAGGCGGAGGGTTTGTGGGTGGTAGGTATGGTACTATGAAATTTGGAATGTCTCGTAGGATTAAGCCAAAACGAAATGAAAGAAAGAAAAAGAAAGAAATGTTTTATTTAACGATGCACACATTTTATTTACGGTGATATGGCATCAGACATATGGTTAAGCACCACGCAGATACTGAGAGACGAAACCCGCTGTCGCCACTTCATGGGCTACTCTTTCTGATTAGCAGCAAGGGATCTTTTATATGCACCATCCCACAGACAGGTTAACACATACCACGGCCTTTGATATACCAGTCGTGGTGCACTGGCTGTGACGAGAAATAGCCCAATGGGCCCACTAATGGGGATTGATCCCAGATCGACCACGCATCGAGCGAGCGCTGTACCACTGAGCTACGTCCCGCCCCTCAAAACGAAATGATGCACATTTCGATGAAGGAAGTTTGGCCCAATTTTGATTGAAAAGTAGGGAGCTATGTATAGGTTTGGATTTAGTAGGCCGAGAGTAGCTCATTAATTAGGACCAGCAGATGATGAGATGTCTAAAGGACAGGTCTGTGTGTAGTGTCCTTATACTAACTGAGTCTCTGAAACTGAATCTTCTGTTGTCTGTCCTCCTGCTTATATCCAATTACAGGTGGAACCTAGACCAGTGGTAAAAGTGCTCACTTGATGCGCGGTCAGTTTGAGACTGATCCCCGTTGGTGGACCCATTGGGCTATTTTTTTTTCCAGCCAGTGCTCCACAACAGGCATAACAAAAGCTGTGGTATGTACTATCCTGTCTGTGGCATGGTGCATATAAAAGATGGGAAAATGTTGTGGGTTTCTTCTCTGTGACTCTGTCAAAATGACCAAAGCGGCAGCATATAGCCCAGTTTAACGAGATGCTGAGTTTACTGAAGTTTTAATTTATACCAATGTCAAGGCTTAAAATTACCTGTGGCCAGATCACCATATGTGACCAATGTCCTGTTTTGGTGACTTAAATATTAAACAAATAATGGCGTTAGTCGCCCAAATAATATGATCTACTTCAGAGCTCTAACATATGAGTCACTATTAATATTTGTGTTGCATATATTTATATTCCAATTTAAAGTCTTGCTTGTGGGTCGGGTTCATTTACCTTAATTTTCCAGCATCTGTTGTTATTATTTTTTGGGCCACCATATGTTTTTGGCAAGTTTCGAGCTCTGCAATGTGCTGAGGTGTTATCAATGAGTGATTTTCATGACTGGTGATAGATCCAGACCACCTGTCACTTCCCATGCAGCATGAAACGTGATTCCTAAATGAGAATTTATTGTGTAACAAAATACCTTACTTCAACACAGAACCTTTTTTAGTGTACAGTTTATGTAGTGCCTGGGGTACTGTACAGTGGACCCTGTCTAAACTGGATCCAAAGGAAAACTGACAAAATGCAATGGTTATACACAGGTATGGGATATGTCAGGGCTTGTAGAGTATAGTAGCCCCACTCCCATGGCTAGTGGTATTCAGTGTTGGGCTAGTAAATAACTACTATTGTCATGCCAGACAGGGCTTCTAGATTATAGTAACCCAACTCCCATGGCTAGTGGCATTCAATGTTGGGCTAGTAAATAACTTTTATTGCCATGCCAGACAGGGCTTCTAGATTATGGTAGCCCCACTCCCATGGCTAGTGGTATTCAATGTTGGTCTACTATTGCCATGCCAGCAGGCCTTCCAGATTATGGTAGCCCCACTCCCATGGCTAGTGCCATGCCCGATGGCTAGTGAAAAAAAAGAGTTGTCAAATGCTGCATTTAAGTCTTATTTTGTAAATATGAATATCCTGCCCCAACCCTCACCCCCACCCCAAACTTAGTGTTTTTAAGTAAAATTTGATTAACTTAAAGTAGGATTAGTGAATTTTTAATCATGGCTAGTACATTTTAAAAATCACTGATCCCATGGCTAGTGAACTTTATAAATAGCTTGGTGGTAAAGTGCTTTCCGTGTCAGATCACCCAGTGGGTTTAACCCCACCCCCTATAATATTAAACCTCTACAGAGTTTCTAGAATTGTTTATAAATCCACTAACCATGTAATTATAGTGATTTATAAAATTTACTAGCCACAATTAAAAATTCACTAGGCCTACTTTACTTTAAGTTAATACAATTTTACTAAATAATAGTAATAATCAGATATGTCACCTAAAGAGTGAAATAGAGCTTAAAAACACTAACTTTGGGGGTAGGGGCAGGATATTCATATTTACAAACTAGACTTAACTGCAGCATTTAACCAAATCAAATTCATTAGCCATCGGGCATGGCAATAGTATTATTTACTTGCCCAACATTGAATATCACTAGCCATGGGAGTGGAGTTACCATAATCTAGAAGTCTTGACCTCTAGTTCTGTTATATTTTGTAAAAAGACATGTTGGCCTATAATTCTAAGCAATTTTCATTTTAAGTTTTTTTAGCAAAACCACCCTAGAAACAAAATTCCAGACAAATCTGAGCGGGCGAAGTTTAAACATTTCTCCTTCTTGGGTTGATTTGACACAGAATGACCCATGTGAGGTCACTTTTGGATCGATCCTCATTGGTTCTAACCAGTGCACCATGACTGGTATATCAAAGGCTGTGGTATCTGCTAGTCATTGGGCTATATGTTTCTGTTGGAAGGCTATATTTTTTTTTCAGCTAGTGCACCAAAACTGGTATATCAAAGACCATGGTATGTGCTACCCTGTATGTGGAATGGTACATATAAAAGATCCCTTGCTACTAATGGGAAATGTAGTGAGTTTCCTCTCTAAGACTATATATCAGAATTACTAAATGTTTCACTTCTAAGTTTCAGTATCTGGTGATTAAAAACATCAGTGTGCTCTGGTGGTGGTGTTAAACAAAAAACCCAGACAAATGGTATGCAGAAAGTACTGGAATAGACAGGTGTCACTCACTGGACAGGTTTTCAAAAACATCTGGGTTACATACGTTGTTTGCATGTACACAACTGTGTGTGTGTGTGTGTGTACAATCTATTTACAGGCTTCAAGCATGTCCATCCAGAGTCCTGACTCTGGATACCAGTGGCCTTACTCTGGACAGAAAGAATAGGACGACTTTGATTTTAAACGTAATAGGGTATTTGGGCTTTATAAATTTTTGTTGCGCAATCCAAATATATATAATTTTGAATTTAATAAAAAATTCGCATTTTAGATGGGATTTTCTAAAATTACAGTTAACTTAATATACAACTGTGGTTTTAATGTATAATACCAACTGCGTGACTACTAGCTTGTACATGATATGCATGAGCAAGGAGAACACACAAGTTATCCAACCAATGCGGTCTATATAATATATTATACGTGTTGCATATTACATGTACATAACACTGTACATTCATGTATGTATATTTAAATATAGTCAAATTAAATAATCAGTTCTTAGGCTAGTTTTGTGAAAAATAACTTGATATGACAGGTGCTATGGATTGGAAGGAAGGAAATGTTTTATTCAATGACACACTCGACATATTTTATTTATGGTTATATTGCGTCGGACATATCGTTAAGGACCACACAGATATCGAAAGAGAAAACCCACTGTCGCCACTTCATGAGCTACTCCTTTTGATTAGCAGCAAGGGGTAGTACAGACAGGATAGTACATACCACAGCATTTGTTACACCAGTTGAGGAGCACTGGCTGGAACGAGAAATAGCCCAGTGGGTCCACAGATGGGGATCGATCCTAGACTGATCGTGTATCAAGCGAAAACTTTACCAATGGGCTAATGTCTTAAGAAAATACAGCAACATAATGGTGTGTATAGAAATATGATACTAATGAAAACTCGCCTGTCAGTCTAATCTTCAGAACCTTACTGTTGCGTTATTTAACCAGTATTTTTAACAGCATCTGGTGGTGCATTGGTTAAACCAGTGGACTACAGACAGGTAAGTATTGCAGAGCCCTCAAAAGTACCCGGTCTCCGGCGGCAAATCGCCGCCTGAAACAGCTTTTGCCGCAGACTACTTTTCGTTGATGGTAAAAAAAAACAAGTGCTTTCTCTTCTTTAATAAAGTCTACTACAAAAGGGATCCAAACAAGGTGCCAAAATAGTTGTTTATTTGACTGATTTGCGCTAACAGAGGCCATGAGAATGCATCTCAGAGGTTCGATTTTTAAAATGTTTCTTGGTGAGGGCCCCCAGACCCGCCACTTTGCCCCCTGCTATCATCACTGTTGTAGTCTGCTACTTCTTAAACTATTGAGAGCGCTGACATATCACACATAATCATATCTATTATATTTTTTCTGCATAAAATATTAGTGATTGCATATTAAACATGTTTTTGATTGTTGTAATATTTGTGCTAGGTAAAATTTCATTTTATTTTCAAAAATATAATTATTTTCCTACATACAAACTTATTTAAAGACAAAATCCAGTTTGGGTTTCTTACAAATATTAAGATGATCAGAAACACATTGAATATACAAACAATGATACTGTAAAAATAAAAATATATTTAATTTGTAAGTTTAATTGTAGAAATATTTTATTAGTCACAATCTCAGGACTAGCTCTGGGTCAGCAGAAAATTTCGCCAAATCATCTTTTAAACTTAAAATTTTCAAAAAGGCAGATATTTTGTAACAAAATTATTACATGAAATTATTTCGCCAAATTAAAATAAAATTCACCAATTGTTTTTTAAATTCGCAACTGGCACAATATTTGGTTAACTAAAAAATAATAAATCTGCTAAACATTTTGGGTATGGTGCCATTCCCGTTTTGCCCTGGTATTGTGTTAGGATCCCAGTTGAGGCATGGGATTTTCGATTAGCAGCAAGGGATTTTTTATTTGCGTTTTCCACGGGCAGGATATAAAAAAACCATGGTCTTTAAGTTAACCAGTTATGGATCACTTGTCGGTGCAAGTAGTTTATATGAACAGGATAGCACATACCATGGCCTTTGATGTATCAGTCATGGTGCACTGGCTGGAGTGAGAAATAGCCTAATGGGCCCTCTGATGGGGATCGATCCCAAACTGACCCTACATGAAGCGAGTGCTTCGAAATATCATCACTGGGCAACGTCACGCACCTGCAGTGTAAAGTTGAATAGTGTTAGGTAAAATTTACAAAGTCTCTCTTTCTTAAACTGGCCTCAGTGGCATCGTGATTAGGCCATCGGTCAACAGGCTGGTAGGTACTGGGTTCAGATCCTAGTCGAGGCATGGGATTTTTAATCCAGATACCGACTCCAAACCCTGAGTGAGTGCTCCTCAAGGCTCAATGAGTAGGTGTAAACCACTTGCACCGACCAGTGATCCATATCTGGTTCAACAAATGCCATGGTTTGTGCTATCCTGCCTGTGGGAAGCACAAATAAAAGATCCCTTTACTGCCCATCGTAAAAGATTAGCCCATGAAGAGGTGACAGCGGGTTTCCTCTCAAAATCTGTGTGGTCGTTAAACATGTGTCCTACACCATATAACCGTAAATAAAATGTGTTGTGTGCATCATTAAATAAAACAGTTCTTTATTTTTCTTAAATGCAGGAGCCTAATTCACAAAAATGTCTTAGGCTCAGCGAGATAACAAAGTGAGAGTTTAGAGCATTAGATCCCGCGTGTTTAAGCATGGTAAATGTGAATCATAATTAGGTAGACTTTATGAAGTCTTGTTTTTCTTCAATGCAGGACCGGCCTCGGTGGCCTAGCGGTTAAGTCGCCGGAAAACAGGCTGGTAGGTACTGGGTTCGCAGCCCGGTACCGGCTCCCACCCAGAGCGAGTTTTTAAGGACTCATTGGGTAGGTGTATGGCCGCTACACCCTCTTTTCTCTTTCACTAACAATAACAACTAACCCACTAATTTCTGTTCTGTCCTGGACAGACAGCTCAGATAGCTGAGGTGTGTGCCCAAGACAGGCGTGCGCTATAACAGCTTGCTCTGAATGTGCACGTTAAACAATATTGAAAATGAACCAAAAAAAATTCAATGCAGGTGTTAAAGCATTGTAAGCGTGACATCCAATAGCCTGTGTGTGTTTCGTGCTGGGGTGTCGTTATTCATTCACTCATTAAGCACTGTAAATGTGACTCGTATTAAACAGAATTTATGAAGCGTGTTTTTCTTCAATGCAGGTGTCAAAGCATTGGAAAAGTATGTAGTTACACAGGTGTAATACATAAACAAGCTTTGTAAATCCAACCCATTATGATTAGCTATCAGTCTCAGTAACAGGTAGTAACTGTGTAATATCTCTATTATCGGCCATAAGAATTGATTTTGTATGTGTTCCATGGAACCTGATATCCAGTGGCTTAACCACTGCACCTCACCGAAGCCAGAGGCCATGAATATTCATGAACTGTATTAATATTCATGTGACACCTGTTCACCGTTCCCGCCTTACTACTCAGAAAATATTTATCCTGTTGACACTACGGTTTGGTGACTGAAAGTGAGTGTGTTTGTTTAGCTAAGCGTTATTTACCTGTTTCTATTCCTAGGTAATTTGATACACCACAAACACAGTGTTTACGTTTGTACACATAGTGTACCAAATACATCTATGCATAGGACTCGCCATGGAACGAAGCGTGATTGAAGTCAAGAGGGGAGAAAACTTATACAATCGATCCATCCATCCATCTGGCTATTCAACCAGCCATTCATCCATCCATCCATCCATCCATCCATCCATCTGGCTATTCAACCAGCCATTCATCCATCCATCCATCCATCCATCCATCCATCCATCCGGCCATCTATCCATCCATCCATCCATCTGGCTATTCAACCATCCATCCATCCATCCATCCATCCATCCATCCATCCATCCATCCGGCCATCTATCCATCCATCCATCCATCTATCTGGCTATTCAACCAGCCATCCATCCATCTGGCTATCCAACCAGCCATTCATCCAGCCATTCATCCATCCATCCATTCATCCATCCAATCATCCATCCATCCATCCATTCATCCATCCATCCGGCTTCTATGCTCGGTTTTATAACTTACTCTTTTTTGGCTAGTGGACAAAAAGATTTTACTCGCCAAGCTTAAAATGTTACTAGCCACACTACTCTTTTTGTATCATTTATGCATGTCTTGTACCCATCAATACATTATACATGACTTATGTTGCTGGATTAAATAAATAGTTTGAAACAATGAAATTGTTTAGTTTTCAATCAGTCATGAATTTGAAATGAGGACCATTTCAGAACTGATTGCACGAGGAAGGTGGGAGGGACTGTAATTATAATTTTATGTCTCACATGTCTGTTATTTTATGCCTCATATGACTGGCTCTGTTTCGGATATAGCTGCAGATTTCTCAGACTGGCCTTCATTTGGCTTTTCAGTAGTTGTTTCACCCGACTTTTAATTTAGATTTTCGTTTTCCTAAGGAATTGTGATTTTTTTAAATGTTGCCACTTTGAAAGTTCTTGTCATGCTTCTACATGCTGGGCGGAAACATCATCTAAGAGAAAATATGGCCATGTGTGGCTGCCGGTATTTAGTTTATGCTTTTTTAAACAATCACATTGCTTTAAAGACGTTGCCGGCAAGTAAATCATGACAAACAACCCCTCCCCTATAATGTTTGTAACGCATAGCATGGTGCACCAAAAAGCTTTACGCAAATGTTGAAATGCTCTGTTATAATGCATTGTTTAATAATCGGTCTTCATGTTGCACGTTTGATTATAATGTGTATAGTGAGTGAGCAATCTTTACTTGATGTTGTAGTCATGTTCTTCAGTCGAATGCAGCGACCACTAATGTACCATAGTGAATCGGTTACATACAATACAGTAGTCAGGACTTCTTAAGTCGGACGATTACATACATAATCCGGAAATCCATATCAAGTAAATAATACACCAACTGAAATAGCTGGATTGTTTTTGCAGTGAGTTCCGAACAGTATCAAAAATTAATACGGAATTCACAATGATCAATTGGACAAATTTGTAAATACCGATTGGACAATGATGTCAACAAATTTCAATGGTTTTCGCTGTTACACCTATCTTTATGTTATATGGAGAACTAGGTAGAACACCACTAAAATTAATAATTGATCAACGAATTATAGGTTTCTGGGCACGTATAATTAAAGGTAAATCCACAAAGATTTCTCATTTATTACTGAATTATATGATAAGGGATTCTACTGCGAATCAGCACAGTTATATATGGCTAGAAAATTTAAAACGACTATTCGACAACTTGGGTATGACAGATATATATCAATTAAAACATTTCACATCCATAAAGATACAAATGGAACATGTTAAACGAAGGCTATTAGACCAATTTTTACAAACCTGGAATAACCATATGGAGTCAACATCTAAAGGCAAAACATATACGCTTTTTAAAGAAACCCTAAATTTGGAAAATTATTTTATTAAACTACCTGAAAAATGGTGGACTATTCTATTAAAATTCAGAACATCCAACCACTATTTACCTATAGAAACAGGACGTTGGAACAACACCCCCGTCGAAAATAGACTGTGTACATTATGCGAAGAAAATGATATTGGAGATGAATATCACTATATATTAAAATGTAACTATTTTATGAATACACGTAAAGGACTTATAAAGACGTATTATTATAGAAAACCTAATACACAAAAATTCAAAGAATTATTTAATTGCAAAAACATAAGCACTCTGCGGAAAAATCTCGAAACTCGTTTCCGAAATTACAAGTAAATTCCGTAAACCATAAATTAAAATTTCCAATATCATTTAATACTATACAAAGAGTTTAACTACATTTGGCCATGGCTTGTCACCATAGTTTTTATTCCATAACGTTATGGTACTACTGTATATATAAAATTGAGTATGTGTATATATGTATTTATATAGTTATTTTTTATGTATGCCTGTATATATCTTACGAAGAACTCCTGTTGTCATCTTGTCAATATATAAACCCATTGTACATTAATTCCTCATATGCTGTCGTGTGACAGCCTGAGTGTATTAAATAAAGTTTGAAGTTTAAAAGTTAGGACTCTGAACGCACATGAGAGATAATTTAATACTTTGACGTTTTTTAAATTGAATCGGTCGCCACACCAACATTTTGGTCGCATTGGCGACTATTTTGGTCGCAACATAGAACACTGTCCATCCATTCATCTATTCATCCATCCATTCATCCAAACATCAATTCATCTACTCATCCGTCCACCCACCTGTCCAGCCATCTGTCCGTCCATCCATCCTTCTTTCATCCATTCTTCTACACATTCAACCATCCATCCATCCACCCACCCACCTGCCTGTCCGTCTGTCTGTCCATCCAATCATTGATTCTTCTACACATCCATCCATCAAACATCCACCCATCAAGCATCCAATCATCCAACCATCCAACCAACCATCCAACCATCCATCCAACCATCCACCCAACCATCCAACCATACAGCCATCCATCCAACCATCCAACCAACCATCCAACCAACCAATCAACCACCCACCAACCCCCCAGAAAACAATCTTCCATCCATCCATCCATCCATCCAAACAATCTATCAATCCAGCCATCTAACCATCCAGAAATATCACCCACCCACCGATTCGTCCATCCGTCTGTCTGTCTGTCCATCCGTCCATCAATCCATCCATTCACCTATCCAACCAATCATCCATTTATCCATCCAGACATCCATCCACCTACCCAAACTAATCTTCCATCTATCCATCCATCCATCTACCTGTCCGTCCGTCCATCCATCGATCCGTCCATCCATCCAGCTTCCATCCAGACAAAAATAGAATTTAGACCTAGTACAGTACACTTGATCTAATACTGTATCTGGAGATCGGTGAAACATGAGTTAGGAGGGAGCATACAATGTCTAGCTGACATGGTTTTATCATTATTAAACCTATCTACTATAAAACTCCTCACAGATTCCTGTCACAGTATCCATCCATCCATCCATCCATCCATCCATCCATCCATCCATCCATCCATCCACCAACCCACCAACCCCTCCTGTATCTGGAGATCAGTGGAACATGGGTCAGGAGGAGCATACAGTGTCTAGCTGACATGGTTTTATCATTATTAAACCTATCTACTATAAAACTCCTCACAGATTCCTATCACAATATCCATCCATCCATCCATCCATCCATCCATCCATCCACCAACCCCTCCTGTATCTGGAGATCAGTGGAACATGGGTCAGGAGAATACAGTGTCTAGCTGACATGGTTTTATCGTTATTAAACCTATCTACTATAAAACTCCTCACAGATTCCTATCACAATATCCATCCATCCATCCATCCATCCATCTATCCATCCACCAACCCACCAACTCCTCCTGTATCTGGAGATCAGCGGAACATG
>JAECMU010055415.1:0-10201 GCA_016106625.1 Dracogyra subfuscus | reverse complement strand
GTGCGATGGGGTCGGGACACAGCCCAGTGGTTGAGCACTACCTTGATGTGCGATGGGGTCGGGACACAGCCCAGTGGTTGAGCACTACCTAGATGTGCGATGGGGTCAGGACATAGCCCAGTGGTTGAGCACTACCTTGATCTGCGATAATTCTGGGATCAACCCTATTCGGCCACTTTCATTCCAGTCAAAATTCCACAACTGGTGTAACAAAAGCCATGGTATGTACTATCCTGTATTTGGGATGATACATATAAAAGATCCCTTGGTGCCAATACCAAAAAAATAAAGTAGCTCATTGCGTGATGATGGTGGGTTTCCTTTCTCGTTACCGGTGTGGTCTCTAGCCATATGTTTAAAGTCAAATAACTATTTCTCGTACCACAACTGGTATATCAAAGGTTGTAATATGTACTACCCTGTCTGGGATGGAGTATATAAAAGATACCTTGCTGCTAATTAAAAAAAGAGTAGCCCATGAAGTGGCACCAGCGGGCTTCCTCTCTCAATATCTGTGTGGTCCTTGACCATATGTCTGATGTCATATAACCGTAAATACAATGAGTGCGTCTTTAAATAGAACATTTCTTGCCTTATTTTTCTTTTTCGAAATAGCTGTAGTTCCTTGCTTCCAACAGCCGATGATTAATTAATTTATGTGCTCTAGTTGTGTCAAACAAAACTTAAAGAAAACAAATTTTAACTTAGAATTAATTTTTTTGCTTAACAAAAAAGGTACCATACAAATGTATGTCTGTCAGAAACTTGAGACCGAGTCTTTCATACATTTTGATACACAGACGTCTGACTAATAACAAAAACAATGTTTCTGGTTAATTAAAGATTATCTGGGGAAAAGTTTAAGAACTGGATTTTACCTTTTTTAATCGATACTAAGCATACAATTTATGTTTTATGTTTGCTTCTGAATATGACACATTTATTATACTATTTGTTTTTACATACAAAAAAAAACCCACAAGAGAATGACTTTTGCAAATGTATCAGTTTACCTACAAGTAATGCTAATGTATGTAATAACTAATAATGTGTCTAGTTTAATTAAATGGAAGGGTGGTCGGTAGGTAGGAGGATACATATACAGAACTTCACATACGTTGTTTTCACTTCCTATTGATTGCACTTTTTTTTTTTTTTGCAGAAGAATATATACCATGAGACCGTGTAGCAATAAATAAAAAGCGGGCAGCATAGCCCAGTGGTACAGTGCCCGCCTGATGCGTGGTTGGTCTAGGATCGATCCCCGTCAGCTAACCACTGGGGTTTTTTCTCGACCTAACCATATGTCCGACGCCGATATAACCGTAGTTAAAATGTGTTGAGTGCGTCATTAAAAAAAACCACAACAATAAATAGAAAGGGAAAATAATGTATGTGAAGTTCTGTATTTATTACATACCTTCTTTTATGTTTTACAAAATCAATTTCTAATTTAATTTAACTCCTTTCATGGATATGCTTAACGTTAAGAATCATGCTCTGCAGCAGCCTTGTGTCATGTTTCAAATATGATGTGACTTCATTTGTAAATCATATTATGACGTCAATAAATAAAAGGTGCTAACTGCAGTAAAAATAAAAAAGGAATTCCCCATTTAAAAGTTCCAATCCAGATTGCACATATGTAATACAAAATAAATTTATCACATGGTTTGAAAATGTCTTTATCTCTATAGCAAATTTGAATAGGTATGTAATAAACATGTAATACTGAATACAACAGCAGGCCACATGGTACCACTCACACAGATGTTCTTAGTTTCATTTTGGGCCATATCAAATCAAAAACATTTTCATGGGGTTGGGCAAAATTGAAGAAAAAATTAGGTGCTGAGATGTATGAATGCTATGATGACAATATTAAAGTGGGTTGCTGGGGTATATGTGTGTGCTATGATAACAATATTAAAGTGGGTTGTTGGGTCTGTGTGTGTGTGTGTGCTATGATGACAATATTAAAGTGGGTTGCTGGGGTATATGTGTGCTATGATAACAATATTAAAGTGGGTTGTTGGGTGGGTGTGTGTGTGTGTGCTATGATGACAATATTAAAGTGGGTTGCTGGGGTATGTGTGTGCTATGATGACAATATTAAAGTGGGTTGCTGGGGTGTATATGTATGTGCTATGATGATAATATTAAAGTGGGTTGATGGGGTGTATGCTTTGATGACAATATTAAAGTGGGTTGTTGAGGTGTATGTGTGTGTGTCCTTTTATGACAATATTAAAGTGGGTTGCTGGGGTGTATGTATGTGTGCTATGATGACAATATTAAAGTGGGTTGATGGGGTGTATGTGTGTGTGCTATGATGACAATATTAAAGTGGGTTGCTGGAGTGTTGTGTATGCTATGATGACAATATTAAAGTGGGTTGCTGGGGTGTATGTACGAGTACTATGATGACTATTAAAGTGGGTTGCTGGGGTGTATGTGTGTGTGCTATGATGACAATATTAAAGTGGGTTGCTGGGGGGGTATGTATGAGTGCTATGATGACCATATTAAAGTGGGTTGCTGGGGTGTATGTGTGTGTGCAATGATGACAATATTAAAGTGGGTTATTGGGGTATGTGTGTGTGATATGATGACAATATTAAAGTGGGTTGCTGGGGTGTATGTGTATGTGCTATGATGATAATATTAAAGTGGGTTGATGGGGTGTATGTATATGTGCTATGATGGCAATATTAAAGTGGGTTGTTGGGGTGTATGTATGTGTGCTGTGTATCGCCTAAAAAGGCATATAAAATATTAGTCTAAACTCAAATCTCTAATGAAACTTGAAAGAAATGTTTTATTTAAAAACACACTCAGCACATTTTATTTACGATTATATGGTATCAGACATGGTTACGGACCACACAGATATTGTGGGACAAAACATCCTGTCACCACTTCATGGCTACTCTTTTTCAATTAGCAGCAAGGGATCTTTTACAAGCATCATCTCACCGACCAGGTAGCCTTTGATATACCAGTTGTGTTGCACTGGCTGGAACGATAAATAGCCCAATAGTCCCAATGACGGGGAACGATCCCAAACTGATCCTGCATCAAGTGAGTGTTTTAACACTGGGCTATGTCCCACCCTTCAAGATGTCACGGTGCCATTGAGTTATATTCTACTCCTACGCAGAGAACAGTGTTTCAGTGGATAGTGTTTCTATATCGCAAACCAAATTCTGTCCCATGACAACCTTAATAGAGCCACATCCTGTTCACCAATACACCAGTGGTCATAAACACACAAAACTGAACTGTAGTCATGTCTCAGGAGACAAATTGTTTTACTGCCATGAAAAGAGTACACTAAGGTTAAAACATTCATCAACTATACAGACAAACCCCACCTAATGACCACCTCGGTTCAAAGATCATCCTGCTATTAAGACCAATATTTTAAAGACCGGAATATTTCCATATTATTTTATAGTAAAAATAATCCAGTATTAAGACCACCACACTATTACGGATTACGACCAGTAAAGTCATGGCTACTTCTGGAATGTACAGTGTACCATTTTTTTTACTGTATTGCAGACAAGAATGCTGAAATGTAGCAGTTACACTGAGTAACATGTTTGTATGAAGGCAAATGTGGAAAGAGTTCCATATTTTCCATACATTTGGGGTATTGAATTAGCATTATGAACTGGATATTGCATTAAAGGAAAAGACCCTAGTTTCAACCCACGAAAATTAACACTAAGTTCAGTTAGTCTACAAACTTGTAACACATTTGGATAAAGTTACAGGTGAGTGAAACATGAGTTTGTGACCTTGAAATGGTGAACTAACCTAAAACATACGATAAATGCATTTTAATAAAAACACCAGGATGACCACAACCACTTCAAATGTATGGAAATGGATAATCTAAACAATAAAATCTAAGTAAAGTATGACTTCAGTTATCATAAACTGCTCTAATGTTTGAAAATATGCCTTAGTGTTTAAAAACTAGGGTATGTTCCTTTAAGTACTATAAACAATTCAAACTCCCAATGTCAGGACAATTGTCTTTGACCAGACCAATGTTAACCTCTATTGTATAACAAAGAACTAATGAAAAATAAGGTGTCCAACCTTACATATAACTGAAGTAGGCTGGACACTTGACTATTCCTGCAGTTAAATGCAAGGTCATCACCTGTTGATTTTATCATTTGAGACATTGCTGAAGACAACCAGGACAGATGCGTGGAACGTACAATACGCAATTACTGTTCATCAAACCATCATCATTCTGAATATTGATAATTCAGTATTCAGAACACCTCAACATCAAGACCAGTTTTTATCAGTCCTGTTGATGGTTGCAGTAGAGGAGTTTCATGGTAAATATATACTGAACAAAAACAGAACCTTCCGATTTGTACATATAGTATTTGTTGTGTTAAAGAATTCATTGTGTAATGAAATTATATAGGTAGTATTAGCCTTGAGCTGTATTATCAGGATTCATGAATTTTATCAATTATTTTTGTACTGTTAAATGTTGACAACGTGAAATTCAGTTTGCACGTGCATGCATGGTTTGACATGTCCCGTGTAATATTTGGTCAATTTGTTTTATTTGTCTTACTGACAATGTTGTCAAGTGAATGAAAACACTTCAAAATTTGTAAAAAAAATAACTGTTTTTACATTGTAGCATTTTTAGTATGCCAAGAATACCCAATAATTTATGTGAACGGGCGATTGGCATGCTTGATGCTGGCATGTCGACATAAGACGTTGCAGGGCATGTTGGGAGTTCTAGTCGAGCGATACAAAATCTTCGCGTAAGATTTCGAATGACAGGAAACACCAACGACTTGCCACGTCATGGACGTCCGCGTATTACAACATGTGGTCAAGACCACTTTATCATGAACACACCTGGGCTTCATAATAACCGAATCAGTGGACAAACTGTTCGTAATCGTCTGTGGGAGAACAATTTACATGAACGACATCCTTACGTCGGATGCATTTTAACGCAACTTCATTGTCTAAATCATCTTAATTGGGCATGTGTACACACTCGTTGGATATGCTGACTGTTGTGCTCTTGAACAAAATCGTTTCGGGGATGGGGGTTCTGTCATGGTCTGGGCAGCCATTGCCCATGGTAATCGTTCACCACTAGTCGTCATTGATGGCAATTTAAATGCTCAACATTACCGCGATGACATTCTCGATCGTCACGTCATTCCTGGCTGGCCCAATAAAAGTCCTGATCTCAACCCCATCGAGCATGTCTGGGATAGTCGTCCCAACCCACCCACTAACATCAACAAACTTCGTAAAGTGCTCATTCAGGAATGGAACAATATTCCACAGGCAGAAATCAACACTTTAGTCAATTCTATGCACCTGCAATGCACTGCAGTTGTCAATTCAAGAGGTTGTCATACCGTTATTACCGTATATCTTCGCCTATAAGTCGAATTTTTTACACCAAAATTTTCTGCAAATAGCCAGGGGGTCGACTTATAAGAGATTCAACTGTATATGCATTGTATGCACATATACATACTCTCTCTCTCTCTCCCTCCCTCTCTCTCTCTATCTCGTCTCTCCCTCTGTCACTCTCTCCCTCTGTCACTTTCTGTCTCTCTGTCTCGCTCTCTCTGTATCTCTGTCTCTCTCTCTCACACACACACGTAGAATAGGTGGCATCTTCCAATGTCTATGAATTTGTTTTCATTGAACATGCAATACACAGCACTTGATGGCATAATATAATACCATATACCCTGCTCAACCAACCAAATGGATGAACTTTTTATATGTTTTCTATACAAAAATATATTGTGAGGTTTAAGACAAAACAGACCATGTTGCATCAACAATAAATCCAATCAATCAGGAGATAACTCAATTGGGTTTTTCAATTTCTCGACAGATATTAGGTTTTACTGATACAAATTTACTTTTATTGGTGCATGGATAGCAGATTGAATATAAAAGAGGAAAGTACAGAACAAACACTGATATACTGTCACTAATGGGGAAAAGCAGTAGTGTTATTTCTATGTTATTTTCATTTCAACTTATTTTTGTGCTTATATCCAACTGAAAGAATGAAAGAAAGAAATGCTGTATTTAATGACACACTCAACACATTTTTATTTACGGTTATATGGAGTCACACATATGGTTAAGGACTATACAGATTTTGAAAGGAAACCCGTTGTCGCCACTTCATGGGCTACTCTTTCCGATTAGCAGCAAGGGATCTTTTATTTGTGCTTCCCACAGGCAAGATAGCACAAACCATGGCCTTTGTTGAACCAGTTATGGATCACTGGTCGGTGCAAGTGGTTTACACCTACCCATTGAGACTTGTGGAGCACTCACTCAAGGTTTGGAGTTGGTATCTGGATTAAAAATCCCATGCCTTGACTGAGATCTGAACCCAATACATACCAGCCTATAGACCAATGGCCTAACCACGACGCCACCGAGGCCGGTATATCCAATTGAGGTTCAAACACACTGTGCTGGGCACACACTTCAGCTATCTGGGCTGTCTGTCCAGGACAGTGGGTTAGTTGTTAAGTGTTTAGTGAGAGATAAGAGGGTGTAGTGGTCTTACCCATTGAGCCCTTAAGAACTCACTCTGATATGGAGCCAGTACCGGGCTGCGAACTCTGTACCTACCAGCCTGTAGTCCGATGGCTTAACCAGAACGCCACTAACATGAGATGCTGGCCAAAACAACTGTTGTTCTAACATAGCATAATTTTCATGTAGCAATGTTTCATCAATTCCTGGATCCAGATAGTCACATGAGATAATGTTTATTTGTGACTAAAATTATTAAATATTTAACAAGCTCTATGAGCAACATAGAGAAATTGTGTTTTTGAAAGAAGGAAGAAATTATTTATTTAATAACGCAGACTTAAGACATTTTAATTACTGTAATATGATGTCAGATATATGGCTAAGGATCACTCAGATATTGAGAGAGGAAACCTGTTGTCTCCCCTTCATGGACTATTCTTTTCAATTAGCAGCAAGAAATCTTTCATATGCACCATCCCACAGACAGGGTAGTACATACCACAACCTTTGATATATCAGTTGTGGAGCATTGTCTGGAATGATAAATAGCCCAGGATTGATCCTACATTGACCACACATCAGGTGAACACTTTAACATTTGGTTATCTACTACCCAGTGTTTATGACGTCATTAAAAAAAACCATTGTTCTTTGCTTAAGTTATGGTTATTTTACCTTTCAGCATTTAAAATACATAAAATGCTGGTTAGAGATTTTAATAAAAATCATATTGCTGGTTACCGTAAAGCCCCTCTAAACCTGACACCTGCACGACCATGTGCAAAAGGCTGGCTATAGGTAGTATTAAACCAAACAACTCCTGGCTGGGTCAAAGTTTGAGGTGCACTAACTTTTAATGGAGAAGTGAACACCACAAGTTCTGTAATTGGTTGTAAAAAGAATAATATGTTTGTAAAAAGAATAATATAGTTTCATCTGAATAAAAAATGTATGCTATTTTATTTCATCTAGTACCATTTTGTCATGTAGCATTGTGTGCTTTAAACATATATGGAGTATTTGTTAAAAAAAAAAAGGTACTCATTTCAGAAAGGGCGAGTGGTGATAGTATTAATATCCGTGATGTTTATGTCGATTGATACACTGCAGGTAGGAATTTTACCACATGTTACTATTGCCATCTATGGGATTTGATTTGGTGGTATACACCCTTTAAGGGGGATTCAGTTTAGAGAGGTCATGTTCTGTATTGATAAATAAAAACGAACTGTAAAAAATCGCTTATCTGGTTTTGTGAGAATTCTGGTTTACAGAGAGTCCAGTTTTGATGGAATTCTGATTTACAAAGGGTCCGGTTTTAATGAAATTCGATTTACATAGGATCCGGTTTTGAGGAATTTTTGTCTGATAGTGAAGGGTTTCATTGTACAATCAAATTAGGTTCAGCCAGACATAACAGAAATAACCGTCCACTAGGTTTATATGCTTAACAGTAAACCAAATGGCCACGTCATGAACCAATCAAATATTCTACGTGAATGTTAGCGAAATATTCGCTGGCTGAATTTGGAGCCGATGTTCATCACAACAGATTTTTTAATCTGTTGTCATGAACATCGGCTCTTGTCAGCCATTCCTGGACTCAATATTTTTTTTCCATATGTGAACATTATAAAAAAAAACAGAAACCCAGGTGTCCAAACAATTGAACGTGCAGCCTGCAGAACTGCAATTCAATAAGATTTATTGCACTCTTTAGATAATGCAGAAAGATGATTGATCCGAGGCCCAGTTCTTTACGGTTATACCAGCAGCATCAGTGTAAGTATGTGAAATCTTGTGTTAGAAGCCGTCACAATAACTCACACTGAAGTGTTAAGATACACTAAGAATTCAGCAGAATTAAACATCTTTGCCAGTCATAAACTGGCTTTGTATTGGGTTTCTGGGTGTATGGGGTTTTTTTTCAAAGTCTAGATGTAAAAATTCATGATTCATCTAGTTCTTATTAAGAAAGAATTTTTTTTTTAATTAACAAGAATTCCATGAAATTAAATCTCTCTGCCCACCAAAAACTTATTTGATGTCATTCATAGCTTGCATCTAAAGAGATTTATTTCAATGCATATCAACACACAAAAGCACTGTAAGATGTTTTTGACTTTTTGATGATTATAATTACATTATTTTTGGTTCCAGTCAATACTCCACAACTAGTGTAACAAAGGCCATGGTATGTACTATCCTGTATGGGATGGTGCGTATAAAAAAATCCCTTGCTGTCAACTGAAAACAGTAGTCCAGAAGTGGCGACAGCAGGTTTTCTCTCTTAATATCTGTGCGGTCCTTATCCATATGCATGACACCATAAAATGTGTTGAGCGCATCATTAAATAAAACATTTCCTTCCTTATAAGTTATAATTACATATTAAATACATGTTCTTATTTAGAATATCAATGTCCATATATCCAATGTGTTTCTGCTCATTTATAGCAGCCAAAACTGACTTTTATCTCAGATAAATAATGTACATACGAAAAAAATATACATTAGGAAATAAAAAGAAATTTGAGCTGCTACAAACATTAGGACAACCATAAACACACTGTATATACAGACTCTGGTATAGTAAGCAAGAAAATCTTGAGACACAAAATTGGCATTTCACTTCAGTTCCAATCAACTGCTCGCTTAAGTTTAATTGATCTGGAGACTCTAAACTCATGCAAATTTGCAATTTCACAGTGCAATGCAAAAAGACTTGCGAAGACAATGCAGTGTTGCTTAAAACAGCTTAATTAAGCGAGCTTTATCAATTAGGTCCCTGAGATTTACAGTTTGTGATATAAATGGTGAAAACGTAACAGAGCTGAATGCAAAAGTTGATTATATCATGGTCACACAAGTAAGAGCAATATCTCTCATTCTGATTGTGTCAAGGCTGGATTACTGATTGCTCAGTCTTTATAGAATTTTGCTCCAAAGTTACATGCTCAAGGTTGTAATTAAACAAACATCCCAGCTGGGTGAAAAAAAGTGGCAGGATATATATTGTCTAGAAGTAAAGCACTTTCCTGGTGCATAGTCGGTCAATACCCATCAGTGGGTATTTGACCCATGGATTGGTGGCTGGCTGGATGGCTGGATGGACTGGTGGATGGATGGATGGATGGACTGGTGGAAGGATGGATGGATGGACCGGTGGAAGGATGGATTGGTGGATAGACTGGTAGAAGGATGGACTGGTGCATATACTGGTGGAAGGATGGATTGGTGGATAAACTGGTGGAAAGATGGATGGACTGGTGGAAGGATGGATGGACTGGTGGAAGGATGGATTGGTGGATAAACTGGTGGAAAGAATGGATGGACTGGTGGAAGGACAGATTGGTGGATGGGTGGATGGATGGATTAGTGGAAGGATGGAGGGATGGACTGGTGGCTGGATGGATGGATGGATAGATGGATTGGTGGAAGGAAAGTGGTGGAAGGATAGATTGGTGGAAGGATGGACTGGTGGAAGGGTGGACTGGTGGCTGGCTGGATGGATAGATGGATTGGTGGAAGGATGGATGGATGGATTGGTGGAAGGATAGACTGGTGGAAGGATATATTGGAGGAAGGATGGACTGGTGGAAGGATGGATGGATGGACTGGT
>JAECMU010055411.1:2897-14568 GCA_016106625.1 Dracogyra subfuscus | reverse complement strand
TTAGGCCATCCCATTGGCTGTTGGAATGTTTGGACCAGACCACTGCATGGGGGGGAAATGCACTTGTTTGAGGACCGGTAATGTATCGATAAAAGAGAAAAAAACTCAAGTTTTCTCCAATCCAGACTTAGATGGACCATATGGGCAATCCTGCCACTTACCTACTAATTTGTCCAATGGAATATTGTCTCAAAATATGGTCCGGCTGTCTCCTTATTTAGAGAATAACTAACGAACTACAAGGAATTATTGGCTTAGCTGCATATTATTCCTTAAAATTCCTTGAATTTTGGAAAGCTGTTTTCCAATACTTCAAAGATCCGGAAAATAGTGATTTTTGCACTCTGTCCTGGAAATGTAAAAATCTGTTGTTAGTTTCAAAGCTGATGACTTCTGATATTTGTTTTTTAACTTTCTTTTCCCATTTCTATAGTAACCATTCAAACATTTGATCTGGTTCCAAGTTAGGATCGATTGCTGACGTTTAACGGTTTTCTGAACTTTATTTTCATGTCACAGTTCAAACATTTGATCAGAGTGAGGATCCAGTCTTCACAGGATTCCTGTAATTTATCTATAGTGCGCATGCACATGTTACATTTATTGCCTTACCCAGAGTTCAGCAGATGATTTTAATACAGTAATAGCAGAGCAGTGTGATTCGCCCTCAAATATCACCAGGATATACATATTGACTTGGCTGCATATTGTACTGTATGCATCCTTAAATTCCTCAAAAATCCTTGAATTTTGGAAAGTTATTTTCAGTTCTTGAAAGTCGTGGGAAATAATGATTTTTGCATTTTGTCCAGGAAATATCCTAGAAATTTGAAAATGTGTTGTTAGTTTCAAAATAGAGAACTGTGGACGTTTTCTAAGCTTTCATTTCCCATTCCTATAGTTTCTAAGTTTTCTGATTAAAGAGATATTCTTTTCCTTTCTTTTCAAACTGAAAGTAATGTATTAGGTTGTTTCTATGTTACAGATGACAATGAATGCTTGACAGGAATGCATAACTGTACAATGGAAGGTGAAGAATGTGTGAACACGCGCGGCTCTTTCAAATGTACGTGCAGAGATGGATACATCAGCAGAGGAACTCGATGTGTCCGTAAGTACATGTGTGTATAGAGAATGCCAGTTTACTGATGTAGGTTGTAACATTTATCCTGTGAAGGTAAGAATGGGTAACTCGTGAGGCTTGCAGAGTGGATGCATTACCAATAACTCAGTATATCGCAAGTAGGCAGTACAACATCTGTGACTGATGGTGATACCACATTAAGCTCAAACCTCACCATTCGAAGACGTTACTCAAAGATACACGTTAAAAACCAGACTCATGCATTTTCAGAATACGGATTTGTACCACATATAAAAAATGGAATGTGGAAACAGATTTAAACAAACATTACAGCCCCCTGATCTGCCATGCCTGATGCGTGCAAAAACACACATGTGTACGCATGCACACAAACACTCGCATACACACACTTGAAAAATGTATTCGTAACCCAATTACTGTCTGCAATTCATTTCACTATGTTGGTGAAATTAATGTTATTCATAAAAGCAAAAATCTTTCCAAAGTAGCAGAAACATATAGAGGTAAATATTCTAAATCATGCATGGGCTTCACGAGTTCTGTCAGATTAAATATTACCACACACACACATACATGTATTATGCTTGAGATTACATGATAAAGAGATTATTACCCTGGCGTTTTTCGGTCTCGTCATTATCATATATTAGGAATAAAATAGAGGCTCGCATAATGCAATTTTTATTCCTAATATATGATATTGACAGAATTGACAAACACTCTGGTAACTATCAGCTCAAGCAAGGTGTTAATTTTGACTCTTTCCAAATGATTTATACTTGTCTGGGGGAGTGTTAATTTTTTTACGACTTAAAACAAGTCATGAATCGATCCATCTATCTGTCTGCATGCAGATCCCTAAGATAATATTAGACCAATATACCATTTATATATTGGCATTCTGAAAAAAGAATGTACTTAGTATGTAATTTTAGTCATCAAAAGGACTGTTAGACATAAACAGCTTACATTGTCTGCAGACTTGGCACGGTCTCTTTAAAAGGAATGTCGAGAATTGATGTGTAGCCCTCTGATCATGTTTCAGGGAAGAGTAATTGGTCGAAGTGGCAGATAACTAAAAGTTCCTGCAGTGACAAATGTTTGATAAATGTGACTGAACGAAGATTCTGTGTCAACCCACCTCCCGTCCAGGAACAAGACAGCTGTAAAGGAAAGGATCAAATTACATATTATTCGCAGTGTGCAGGGATAAAATGTGGTAAGCATGTATATATACATCAAAATTAGTAGAGTGATGTAACCCTTGAAGGTTCGTTTTCCAAATTCACCAAATGCAACTTCAATATGAATTAGGTGAATGTATTCCATTAGTAATTTGCTTTTAAATCTAATCGGGGTTGAAAACAAATTCTTATCTTGAAAAACCCTTTAAATTTGTTTCCATGTCTTCAAAATTAGGAAATGAAATTTCTCTTTGAAAAGTATGCAGGCTGTCCAGCGATCCTACTTTTCCTACTTTTTCCAACTATTTGATCTTTATCCTATATTTTTCCTACTTTTTCTTCAACATACCTAGTTTTTCCTAGGTGCCGAGTCATGCTTCCTGAAAAATATTTTGAAAAAAAAGAGAGAGAAGAAAATGTACTCAGAGTTTCAATGCTCATGCACCTGATGTTATCAATGTCAGATTTGTATTTATCCTATAACTTACCCATGATATCCATGTCATAAACCCATGTGATAATTTACTTTATTAACCGGGTTAATAATGGTATGCAAATTTGTAAGGTCTATGGGTTATGTGTTGCGGTAAATGAGTCCTTTGCTTACACGCCAACAAGACCCGTGTACCTGAGCGTAACGTTTTCAAAGATTTGTTTAAAATGCGTGACGTCAAACTAATCTGCGCTAATCGTGATGACGTCATATTATCGATGGCGGCGACTTTAGTATACTGTGATTTACTAGAAAAGTAATTAGAATGTTATTTTAGAAGTGTTATAGGATAAATAGAATTCGCTACTCGTGTTTTTTAATATGTAAAATATCAACCTCGTCTAGTTAATCGGTATTTGTCTCGGCAGAGGCTCGACAAATACCGATTAACATAGACTGTTGATATTTTCCATATTAAAAAATACTCATGACGAATCCTCTGTTTATCATGTTTGTGTTTAACAAATGATTAGTTGTGTGGATTTATAAATGTTTCAGACTGCATGGTTGTTGGTCTTTGTGGTAGAATTTAGTGTGTGTGTGCGAGTCGTGTACCCGTGTGTCGTGCAACTACTCCTGGACCTACGTACTGGGTAAGCGACGAGTGGTGCGTACTGCATGCTTGAACGCACGCGTTGTGACCGCGAAGGCGTTTACCACATAAATAATAGTTAAAATGAACAAGACAACAAAAAGTCACTTTAAAGACAGGTTGTTATTGCATTTAAAACCACATAATTTTATACATGAAATATGCAGATATCAACCAAAGTTATGAACTACGAATACTATTATCACTAAACTATGAAAAAATATGCAGACCTATAGTTAACCATTGATGTCAAGTCTAAGTATCACAGTTAAGAATATATATTTATTTAAACAGCCAAAAGACTAGGCAGTCGCTCATTATCCCTTGAATCTTCTCATTGACTGACTAACAACACCAGGAGACTAGACAGTCACCCATTATCTCAAGATGCTCTCAATGAACAATTAGTTAAGAGTTATACAATATGCCAAAAACTATAATATTATATATAATTTTATAGTTATAGGTTCAGTTACAGATATTTATTTAAACAACCAAAAGACTAGGCAATCGCCTATTATCAATTGAGTGTTCTCAGTGACTGACTAACAACACCAGGAGACTAGACAATCGTCCATTATCTCAAGATGCTCTCAATGAACAGTTAGTTAAGAGTTATACAATACACCAGAAACTATAATATTACATATATAGTTATAGGTACAGTTACAGATATTTATTTAAAGCGGCACTGTCTGGAATATTTTTATTATTTAAGCATATAGAACAGAAACTCCCCATTACATTTGGTGCATATATAGAGCCGCATTCGTCTTTGGTTTCACTACGCTGGCTTATCCAGGTCAAACACATAGTCATTATTTTGAAAGTGGAACACTTTTGTCGGGCTCGTACCGTTTTCGGATTTTATTGGCTTATCACAAGTGTGGAACTCTCCAACAAGAGATCACGTGAGATTTCGCAATTTGTGAACAAATTTAACTGTCTTGTTTGAGGGGTCGTCTCATAACTCCAAAACATATTTATATCCATAGTGGTCGGTGTGGTGGGGGGGGGGGATTTGCCTTGAAATTTTGACAGTGGCCAGCTGTTGGCATACACGTTACTAATTATGTAACGCTCTTGGGTTAGAGGAAGAGGGTACTGTCTTCGATTTACGTAACATTTTTCAAGACTATGTTATTTTTGTTCATTACTTAGACCTAAAAAGGTGGAGGGTGGGGGAGGGGGGAATGCGTGCTCAGTTTAGGATCGATCCGCATCAACGGGTATATAAAAGTCCATTGTATGTGATATCCTGTCTGTGGGGTGGTACATATAAACGATTCCTTGCTAAAAAAAAGCTAAAAAAAACCCCACCAATGTAGTGGGTTTCCAAGGCATGTGTGCAAGGATTTCAGCGGGGTTGGGGTTATAGACTGTGTTGAGCGAAGTTTATATGGGGTCATGATCCCCAGAAAATACATTTCAAATTTTTTTTTTAAGCTTGGGCAAGTAATGGTTTTTACCTCCATTACCCCTTCTCCTGCACATGCACCCAGTTCATCTCTTAGATTATATGTAAAAATTACCAAATGTTTGACATCCAACATCAGATGGAAGGAAGGATAGGATATGTTTTATTTAACGACGCACTCAACACATTTTATTTACGGTTGTATGGCGTCGGATGATTATTAAACCAATATGCTCTAACTTTGATTTCTTTAACACCCCCCCCCCCCCCCCAACTTTAACCTTTCCAAACGAAATAATATTTATTTGAATTTGTCGATTTTAACACGTAAAATTAAGAAGTGAAAACGTTCGTGGTCTACTTTAGTATATTTTATTAAACAATATATACATGATTAATGTGTTTCTAGTATACAAACTAAACTTTGAAAGTTCTACTAACACTTTATAAAATATTAATTCTGAAATAGGAAGTTACGTTGTCATGATCAGCGGGCAGCTTAGCCCAGTGGTACAGTGCCCGCCTGATGCGCGGTCGGTCTAGGATCGATCCCCGTCAGCTAACCACTGGGGTTTTTTCTCGACATAACCATATGTCCGTCGCCGATATAACCGTCATTATAATGTGTTGAATGCGTCGTTAAAAAAAACACAAAAAAAACAACAACAAAAACAATTGTCATGATCAAACCGGTTTTAACGAAAGACTCTAGTACCGTATCATCAAACGAACGTTCTTCGTACAGTGCAATATTTCTCTTTTAATTTTTTGAGACGAACCCTACAATTTGATATCGACAACCGCACGTGCTAACTGAAACTGACAACAGGCTGTAGTTTGAACTTTGCCGAGCTATGGCGGCAATGACTACAAATCGAGCGTATACTTTTGACGATATCCGTTCATAGCGAACACGCACGAGTGTTTTAAAAGTGCATTTGGACTTGTATTTCATATTTCTACATGATGTTATAATATGATATCCAGACATAGCAGCTTTAAACAAAACAAAACAAACAAACATTAAAACATTTTAATAATAATAATAAAATAACAGCGGCGGGGAAGTCTTCCAGAATATATATAAATATATATCGCAACGCACTTGAGGAAAAGGGAAAATGACCTGGAGGAAATAAATGTACACATAACCGCGAAGTATGGTTCCCGTAGCACGTGCTACATGTGCTACTAGGATAAACCGGCTCTGTAGGAACGAAGAATGTGATACATTGTGTTTGCATCCCGCCAATATATTAAAACCTTGCTGTTTAAAAAAAGAAGAAAAGAAATGTTTTATTTAACGACGTACTCAACATATTTTATTTACGGTTATATGGCGTCAGCCATATGGTTAAGGACCACACAGATTTTGAGAGGAAACCCGCTGTCGCCACTTCATGGGCTACTCTTTCCGACTGGCAGCAAGGGATCTTTTATTTGCGCTTCCCACAGGCAGGATAGCACAAATTATGGCCTTTGTTGAACCAGTTATGGATAATTTTTCGGTGCAAGTGGTTTACACCTACCCATTGAGCCTTGCGGAGCACTCATTCAGGGTTTGGAGTTGATATCTGGATCATGTCTCGACTGGGATCCGAACCCGAGGCCGGTCATTGCTGTTTAAGGTTGTTGTTTTTTGTGTTTATTTAACGACGCACTCAACACATTTTAATTACGGTTATATCGGCGTCGGACATATGGTTATGTCGAGAAAAAACCCCAGTGGTCAGCTGATGGGGATCGATCCTAGACCGACCGCGCATCAGGCGGGCACTGTACCACTGGGCCATGCTGCCCGCTTGCTGTTTAAGGTAAGCTATCATTTCCGCTTCTCATCGCTCACCTGATCCTAGCTCAAGGAGTCTTTCAGCTCATTTAATTCTCACGCCACCCCCACCCGTTCCATCTATATGAACGACAAAACAATGCAGAGTCGAATAGGCAGTTGACAAAATAGTGGTTGAATGAATATATACCTATTCCTCGTCTTCAAAAGGACTGCCATTCCTGGGATATCCTTAACTGGAGATTTCATCTTTCTTGCACCGTCACAAAAAGAAACATCATTAAAAAACAAAGTACTGTAAAAGGATTAAATAGCAGTGATCATTATGGAGATATTTTGAAGGGTTCCCCATAAAGCTAAGTTAGGGAAACAATAAATCACTTTTCTCACCAACCCCCCCCCCCCAAAAAAAAAACACACCCAAAAACACAACAAACAACAACAAAGGGGGCCAGACTTAGCCCAGTGGTAAAGCGCTTGCTTGATGCGCGGTCGGTTTGAGATCGATCCTTGTCAGTGGGTCCACTGGGCTATTTCTCGCTTCAGCCAGTACACCACAATTGGTGCATCAAAGGCCGTAGTATGTGTTATCATGTCTATGTGATGGTGCATATAAAATATCCCTGCTAATCGAAAGAGTAGCTAATGAAGCGAATTTCCTCCTTCAATATCGCCATATAACCGTAAATAAAATGTTAAATAAAAACGTTCCTTCGTTCAAAACAATATTTAATGGTGAGGTCAGACTCTAAAAACTAAAATTACAATTTGTCAACAAAAAAAAAACATTTTTTTCTCTCCAAGCAGCTGTCAAACAGTGGTTACTTCCACACCTTATAAACAAACACCATCCCTTGGTGTCTGTATATATATTTTTTGCTTTAGGTGTCAGTTAGCGTACCTCTATTCATCTAATACCTTTAAAACGTCGACATCTGAATAAACGTGTCGAGTCGACCAACAAAGACATTATTGAACAAACACGTTTAGATTATCCTGAAACCCGATGCCTCGGGGCATAATGAAATATACCATTTTGTTTAAATTTTGCTTAAACTCAGTGCCCACCTTTTGCTAAGGTTCGTTAATCTAAGTAAACACACGCTATGTCGAGTGGGTTTTTCTTTCTCCAAAAGGCTGACCCTTGATAGTGCTTCATTATTTAACGATACATGCGTAAGATAATCTATGATATCTCGCTCCGTCATACTGGGAGTGTTATTACACGTGTCTCAATACATACTATAGTGATCTGCATAATGCAAACATATTTAGAGAAACACAGGTGTCTGCAAACAGGTGTTTCGTCGAGATGATGATGATGATGTCATTTGAGAACGCACTTCTTCACCCTTTACATACTCTGTAGATAGTTCTTCGGGTCCCACAGTTTGCAGATACTGGTGTTGTTTCACTGCTACGCCGCGTGTAGGAGCTGTGTTGACTGTACTACATACAGATTTTATCACATTTCCAAACCTTTGTTCAAGTTTTATTACATTTTTGCAGCACCTATTGCCTGCCGTTTCAGAACAAGTCGTTGGCATTGTCCTGGTTTTAGTCGATTGTCTCATCACAGACGCTAATGCTTTATTTTTATTTTTAAATACCATGTCGATATATCCTTCTGGGGAATACACACAATTCTTACTGCTATTGCACACGCATGTGGTGGAGTCTGAGGTAGTAATACAGGAAGTATGTGATACATCCCTTCTACAGCTCCTACACAATTTGTCTGATACTGCACAGTTACTGGGAGTATTTCGTCCATCCTTCTCCTGTGGATACACCAGACAGTCGGTAAACTCTCCCGAGTAACGTTCATTCAGCACGTGCTCTAGTCTGTAAAGCGTCTCCACAGATGCTGCTACGTCACTGTCACATACGTCACTATCGGAAAATCGACCCGAATCACGATCGTGGTTGTCGCAAGTGCTTTTATCGCCTGTGACGTCAAACGTGTTTCCACTGAGGTTCGCGTTGTCGACAGACGTCGTGGGGGCCTGGTATTTGGGGCCAACATCACACACGATAATCCCGTTCCCATCAGGGTCCACAACTCTGTACTGACGCCTCTTGATTTCAGTAACAGTCACATCAAGGGTTTCCTTCAGTGCTTTTATATTCCGTGTTTTAAACGTGAGGTAAGATGTCGGTACTGGATACGGCGTCAGTCGCTTGTGGTGCTTCAAGCACAATTCTATGCGCAATCCCGGCTGCTGGTACAACGGGAAGATGCAAAAGCCGGGTTTCTGACTCTCCATCTCGGTCTCCGTTACGATCCTGTAGAACTCCACCATGGAAGTGAAATTCTTAACAAATATCGTGAAGCGCAGAAGTTCGGGCTTGCCGTACGACTCGTTGATACACCACAGCGGGGAATGGTTAAACAGGCTGTAGAAGTCCTGTCGTCCTGCTAGGGCCTCGGACCATTTGTGGGACAATTCTATCGAATGATGTCGCCTCCACGACCTGTTGTCCAGGAAAGACTTCTGCATCCTTTGACAACCGAAGTCTCCTTTCCCTGTTAGAAACAACATGACAGCAAGAGATGGCGTACAGAGACCGTTGTTCTTAATACATGTCTCAGGTTTGTTTTCAGAAAAACTCACGCCTGCTGTCTCGTGGATTGTTGCTGATTCCTGGATCCGTATCGTGACAAACGCTGGATCTATCCACTCCAACAAAGGAAGCAGCGATTGTTGGATCATATTTGAAGCTCCACAAGGCGCCGTTATTGTCAAGAAACACCTTTGAGGGTCGTTACTAAAACCATCTTCGCTGGGGCACACATCCATTGTTAATGGACATATATTAACACAAATAAAACCTGCATGTCACTGTGTTGAAACATCTTTACAATTCTGCAGTTAAAAGAACAATAACCACACAACAACTCTCTAGTCGTAAAGAACAGCCGCTGTTGGGGTTTCCGTCCCCATAAATTAGTTTCGTTGTAGTGACTGTCAAAGCCTTCACACCTTTTTTTGACAATGACGAATTATCACCGACATAAAACTGTGATAAATGAAAACCAATGTGATACAATATATGCCAGTCCATGTCCTGTCATGATCATTGGCTTGTACCACCACAGCTCGGTTTCCCATTGGACAGAATTTGACATTTAACACAGCTGACCTCTGCCCGTCGCCTGTCAGGGGGATTAATGCCGTACCGTGTGTATTTAGTGCACCTCAAAGAAACTTGTATTTGTGTTCACATTTCATACATACTCCATTCATCTCTATGATTGCCTGTGGATATCTGTTGCGTAGATGTTAGCTATCTTAATCCAAAGACGGGTACTATATCGTCTGCGTGCTTGTGTATTATTGTTCGAGTTCAACACCAGAGTAGACTCCACAATCCGTTAAGCACAAGTTGGTTTACTATAAATAATGCACACATTACCGATAAGGACCGCAAACAACCGTATCTTCCATCGCTAAAATATTTGCTTCTGTTATTGCAGTTTTCTTCTTTATTTCCCTCCGTTTTGTTATATTTGGCTACTGTATCTATTACATGCAACAATGTAACGGCTTCTATTCGTATGAATAGGTTTTCAGAAAGTTATTTGTAATAAAGCCCCAGTTCCTTGCGCCGTATGGTACGTTTCGCTGTTCGAAGGAGAAGAGGGAAAAAAGGCTGCCTTACATAAAATGTTGCGTTTTGGATTAATTTACTTTTGAATCGAGTGATCCCGCTGCGTTTGAAACAGTTTGTGTTTTTACGAGAACTAGTTGAAGTCGATTGATCCCAGGTAAAGGTCCACTGAGCACCGCACCATGCTGAGGCATGACAAAAGAGCACGCGCCGCTCACTAGCTTGTTGCAAGCAGACGATAAATGACAAGAAAGAGTAGGACAGATATGGAGAAGGAGAGAAAGAGACAGACAGACAGACAGACAGACAGACAGACAGAGAGAGGGTGAGGAAGGAAGGAAATGTTTTATTTAATGACATTCAACACATTTTAATAAAATTTATTTACGGTTATATGGCGTCGTACCACACAGCTTTTGAGAGAAGAAATCCGTTGTCGCCACTTCATGGGTTAGTCTTTTCGATTAGCAGCAAAGGATCTTTTATATGCAGAGAGAGAGAGAGAGAGAGAGAGAGAGAGAGAGAGAGAGAGAGAGAGAGTAGTTTGTTTGAATTGGGGGGAGAGGTGTAGGGGGCTGATGTATTTACTTTGGAATATAGGCCAAAATCCATTTCAACATGTCCTATCTTATCGCATTCAAATAATTTTTAGCCCCAACATGTATCGCATGTTTACTGATGTAATATCAGACGCATCTGTTTAGTTGTTTAATACCAGACACATATGTTTAGTGTTTAATACCAGACGCATATGTTTAGTGGTGTAATACCAGACGCATATGTTTAGTGGTGTAATACTAGACGCATATGTGTTTTTTGTTTTTTGTTTTTTTTAATACAAGATTCATATGTTTAATGGTATAATACCAGACGCATATCTTAAGTGGTGTAATATCAGACGCATATGTTTAGAGGTTTAATGTCAGACGCATATGTGTAGTGGTATAATACCACACGCATATATTTAGTGGTTTAATACCAGACGCATATGTTTAGCAGTGTAATGTCAGACGCATATGTTTAGTGGTGTAATACCAGACGCCTATGTTTAGTGGTGTAATACCACACGCATATGTTTAGTGGTGTAATACCACACGCATATATTTAGTGGTGTAATACTACACGCATATATACGCTGTCAAAAAAGAAACGCGCATAGGTGATAGAGATTTTACAAAATATTATGTGCCAGGAGCAGCTGGGGGGGGGGCAAAACTGGCGGCTCGACCGTCAGCGGCGGTCCCTTCTGCGTCACCGACCCAGTTCATCCGGACCCGCCGTCAATATCGAGGGATGCTCTCAACGCACCGATGTGCCAGACGCCCGCAGACGGACCTCCATCTCTCTCTACGCCACCGTCTACACGTAACTGACCACTGTCACCAGTTTTGCGTGTTCCGAAGGCGGCGGTCCGGGCAAGAGCCGTTGCGACCAGTCTGACAAAGCAAGGCCTCCACCTTCACATGCACCGCCTCCCCC
>JAECMU010055395.1:0-14228 GCA_016106625.1 Dracogyra subfuscus | reverse complement strand
GGGGGGGGTCCGGACGCCTTGGACCCCCCTCTAGATCCGCCCCAGTGTTGAAGGTATTGCACATTAGTTGGCAGTCTTCGTAGGGTAGTTTCACAGGAAAGGTTGCACAATAACGTTTCGTGTTGGTTATTTGTATCTCTTATATAAATATAGGTACAGGAACCTTCATGAAAAAAATTAGAGCCTTTCCTATTATGGTTATGCATTTAAAAGCTTATATATGTGTGTGAACTTTTATAGTTTTTTGCAATCAGATTTAGATTTTTACGAAAATCAACTATTTGAGAACTAACTACATGATATAAAAATTGACCAAATATGGTTCGTGTTATGATAATCTGAACACATTCAGGCATTTTAATGTCCGGAGTACCTCAAGGCTCAGTTTTAGGACCATTATTATTTTTTTTTTTTTATATTAATAATGTTATTGATAACCCTAAACTGTGTAACGAGACTATATATTTGCTGACGATATCAACACATGTTCATCTTATGAGAACTTTCATTGAAAACAACCTTAATTGAATTTTAATTGTTAAAGTTTCACGAATGGTAAAACGCATGGCGTGTATCCTTCAATCCAAATAAAACTAGCCGTGTATTTTTTTATAAAAGCAATCATACAACAAAAACCTAACCTTGTGTTTAGTACTAAAACATTAAAGGAACATTCCTGAGTTTGCTGCCATTTTAAAGAAGTTATCAACTAACAGAAACTTTTAAACCATTGTAATAACATATCAAATATATTTTTCAGTATAATATATTAGTGGTTGTATATTAAACGTGTTACTGGTCGTTATAATATTTGTACTAGGTTAAATTTCGTTTTATTTCCTAAAATATATGTTTTCGTACATACGAAATTATTTGAAGACAAAATCCAGTTTGGGCTTCTCACTAATATTAAGACGACCAGAAACACAATGAATTTACCGACACTGTTATTCTAAAGAAGAAAATATATTTAATATGTAAGCTTAATGGTTGAAATATTTTATTAGTCGGAAACATCTTACAATGCAGCAAACTCAGGAATGTCCCTATAAACACAAGAGAAACTCATAAACAATTAGGATTAACATTGTCAACAAATGCCAACTAGACCACACATATAAATAATATTTGTAAATCGGCTTCGGTAATGATTTCTGTACTTGGGAAATACAAATATTTATTAAACTGACAAACATTATTAAAAATATGTATAACTTTTATCCGCCCGGTATTAGAATATGTATTGGAAGTATGAGATGGGTGTTCTTTAAACGAGGAAGATAGTATTGATAAAGTACAGTTAGAAGCCGCTACATTAATCACTGGTTTACCTAAATTTGCATCAAGAAATTTATTTTTGTACTACAAAACTGGAATAGCAACACTTGCTTCAAAAATGTAAATGTTTAAAGTCATAAAAGGTATGACTCTTGATTTTATGATACACAGTATGCCACAGAATGTTAAAGAAAGAGCCCATTATATGCTGAGAAATCGGAATGATATTTTTTCACCCTCTGCTAGAACTAATTTACTTCAATCGTCATTTATCCATTCGACAGTAAAACTTTGGAACAATCTACAAGCTAAAATTCGAAATTGTTAAAACATATCTTCATTTAAAAAACCCATAAAACATGATGTCTCATGTGTTGCACCATACTATTCATTTAACTGCATATCAAGTTAAGACTCTACTTAAGTACTTTTTTGTCAAACATTTATTTCATTGGGAACAAATCCTTTCCATAACAACTAGATATACATTTGTTTAAATTGTGGTTAGGATACAAGATTCAGTTGCATAAAATAGATTGAATAAATAGGATTTTAGAAACAAATTGGCCCTTCGATTATCTGCTAATGATGTAATCAAGAGTGTAATTAGGAAAACATTTTTTATCTAAAGATATGTTTTACAGCAACCTCTATATGCTCAAATTTAGTTTTTATTAAAAAAAATCAACATTGTCAAGAAGTATTTTGTAAATAATATATTTAATTTTAAATAAGATGCAGACCATTTAAATATGAACGTTAACTCTGGGTGAATATTAATAACGTAAAACTACCCATGAAAGGATCAAGCGTTATAACCGTAATTAAAAACAAAAACAAAGTTTAAAATGACAGACCACACTTTTGGGTTAGCATCGACCTGATAAGTGTGCAGTTGAAAAGCTCACTTCCATAATATATGGTAGCCAATTTTTGTAAAGAATCACACCATGAGTTAAGAGAAACATAAACAAAGTTCTAAATGAATTGCCGTGATAAAATTGTGATGTCAGATTCATTGGTCTAGGGTGTTTGCAGTTAAACGTTATTACTTGCTGAACAGACCACACATAAAAGGAATTATGAATTAAAGGCTATTAAATAAACTTTAAAGAGTATCATATGACTTTGACCTTTCCCTTTCGGTTATGACTGGTGCCACCCTTATACAACCACGCCCAAAACCCACACATACACACACACACACACACACACACACACACACACACACACACACACACACACACACACACACACACACACACACACACACACAACAACCCCAAAAACCCCAACCAAACCCAAACAAAACAAATTGTATCCCTTTTTATTCATTAACACTAGTATTTACATATTTTGTACCTAAAATAAAGTACACAGGTCGAATGGCTTTAAAATAGTGACAGAAATTCATAATCAAAATTACATGTCAGAAGATGCAATACCGGTATAACACGGTATATACTTTAGTGTGGTGAACATCTGGTGCAGAGCGAGTACCAAGCACCAGCTAGGTTAACGTGTCATGACACCTATTAGCGTAATGCCACTTGTCAAAATCAAGTGGTCAATCAGATTGTGTACAGACTAATTATTGGAATGTCTCAGATAGCAGGCGCGGATCCAGGAATTTTTGCAGGAGGGGGTCCAGTCTTGAGCTTACCCTGCCAGTACATCGCCAAGCCAGTCGTATCAAACCTCATAATCAAAAAATCGTTGGTCACGAACAGATGGTTGGGGGGTCCAGAACCCCTCGACCGCCCCCCCCCCCTCCCCCGGATCCGCGCCTGGATAGTTCGTGCTCCTTTGTTCCAAAAACTCGTTCATTGTGGGTGACAAATCTATCATTGAAACTTGTTAATATTTTACTGAAAAAGGATACAAATTTCCTGGAAAACATTGGAAGATTACTTCTGTAAACTATGTTATTAAGCAATCTGATTAAAATTAGCTCTACTGGGCTTACCAGTATCACACGTAACACGACACTGGATCAGTACGAAATTGAGAAGACAGAGGAGAGCACACGTTGGTCAACTATTCAGTATTGAAGTGAACTTACAATGTAGGTCAAACTTCTGACGTTACATCTTTTCACATGCAGTTTTCATTCTGTCATTATTTAAAAGACATTCGACCACCATATTTAAGAAACGGGGGACTGTCAGTGTGGGTGGTGTGTGGGTGGGGGGGGGCCGGGGGGAGGGGGGTCTCAACCAACAACGATATTATTGGATGTAAATCTCCAGGCAGCGATGAACTTTACTTGTAGAATGAAGGAAATTGCATTGACATCTAGTTTTACAAAATCTTACAGGGAAGTAACTCCAAAGTCAGCCCCTCATCCCCACTCAAATGTCTACTTGCTTCCATTATGTCCGATAATACCCATAAGCAGTGCAAAATATTATTATCCTGGTGTAAATACAACTACTTTCCAAGTTATATATATGCAATGATGATATTTGGTAAAATAAGCAAAACACATGAACTAAGATAACATTTTATTTGTGATCTTTTACAAAAATATGTATACATAACAATACACATGACATAGCAATACACTGATTTCCAATACATGTACATTGCAACATTTATCAATTTATTTACAATGTATATTCTGGTCTACCTTTTCAATAAATGATTACCGGGTATCAAATATAAAAACAATAGTACTGTTGGAATGTCTTACAGTGCAGAGTAAATTCTCTTGAAGTCTAAAACGAGTAAAATATAAAAAAACCTTTAAACTATACAAAAAGCAGAATGTTACAAAAATATTGTACAATATATTAAAGGCACAGACCCTAGTTTAAGTCTGTGAAAATGGACAGTAAGTTTGGTTAATCTACAAACCTGCAAAGCATCTGGAAAAGTTTATAACTGAGAAAAGCGGAAGTTTGTGATATGTTTACTCTTGAAAATATCATTTAAAAATCGACTAGAGCCTGTCTCGACAACCCTTACTTCTCAGACGAAAGTGTGTTTTTAGAATGATGAAAAATGCATTTTAGGTTATTACAAAACCCTGGATGACCAGAACCACTTCAGGTGTACGAAAATGAATATTCTTAAAATCTAAATAATAAAATGTAAGTAGGCCTACTCCTAATTTAAATTATTAAACACACAGCTTTTATAGTGAAAAATATGTCATAGTGTTTAAAAACTAGGGCCTGTCCCTTTGAGTATTCATGTCATGATTGTGGGTTTTTTTTTCTCTTCTTCATTCACAAGAATAACATCACTGAAATATCATAGGAGTACTATACTGAATCTGATATAAAAGATACTTTGTATGACAACTGTGTATAAAAGGCACTTCAGATACATATATATAGAGATTTCAACGTCTATACAGAATGTCACATACATGGCATAAAATAGAATAATGTTTAATGTCTGAGTGCAAGTACACACACACAGATACATACACACGAACGCACAAACACAGACAGACACAGCCACAACCACACAGACATACACACACACAGACTACCGTATACGCAAACATGTTTGCGAATAAAATATACCGCAAAAATCGCGAACATGTTGACACCACCACAAATTTAATTACTGCGATCTCATTTCCTATTTGGTGTAATTTTCATTTATACAAAAGACAAGCAGTCAGAGGTACCTGTTAAATTTATACAGAGTTTCGTATGCACTTTGTCTTTACAACACAATTATCCACAACGTCACCTTGTTCTGTAAACCTGCATGGTCACCTGGATTTGATCAAAGTGACACACAGTTGAGTGTAAGTCTGTTGTTAGTAATGTCAGTTTTGTTTGTTTCCTTTGTAACCGTAAATGGACGTTTATGGGTACCACCAATAATTCAAAGTTACTTCTTCTATTATTTGCGTATACAGTTGTAATTACCGGTAGTAAAAGTGTGAGTATCCATAATTGATACTATTTATTTTGATGTTTTGTGCTCCAGAGAATCATAATATCAAGTTTCACAGATATTTGATCAAAACTATCTACTTGCAGAGAAGATAGACTTTCATATTTTCAATTTAATTTTTAATAACATTTACTAAAAAATTTAAATTTCCAAAATATTTCTCTATTAGTTTATGAAGAAGAACATTGTACCATGTTTCAGAACAATTCAATCAAAACTAGGAGAAGATAGACTTCCAAGGAAAAGTTGTTGGACGGACAGATGAATCAGTATTAAAAAAAGCTCATCATAGTGCAGCTAAAAAGTGACCTGCCATCTCCAGGGGAGGAACCAGATTCCCATGCCCCACTCCACCCCTTAGATCTGACCCTGACAGATCATAATGCAGCTGTCATAATGTCAAGTATGTACCACGTATGGTAAATACTTTGACTTTATCCACATGATGTTATGTTAAAATTAGCAGAGGCATAGGGAGATACTGATATCAAATCCACCATATGTTTGTTAGTACAGTTATATTTGGAGAGCTTCTGAACGGCACAGTCAATCTTGTCTTTATAAAACCTAAAAAAAAGAGAGACAAAATACACCAGAAAAACAAATTAAAAAACATTAAAAATATTCATTTGCTGGTGTTTAGGACAATTGGTCATTCAATTAATGTGTAACACACACATATGCTCGTATAATACAATTTTTATTCCTAATATATGATATTGATGATACCGAGAAAACCGGTATTATATGTATCATGCATTTATAACATGTTTGATCCTGTAGGTAATTAACAGGTTGATGCAGGGTTCAAAGTTAATGGTCGCACAATCGCCCCATGCGACTGAAAAAGACGACGGGCGACTGACAACCTACAGTAAGGTTGCCCGCCTGGCGACCAATTTGTCTTTCTTTTTTTCATGTTTACTCTTATTGTTGCAATATTATTGTTTTTTAAAGAAATTATTATTCAGGCAAGTGAAAATAGAACCGGGCAAGTGAAAGTGCTGTCACCACTTGCCTGGATAGCAACTAAAAAAAAAAAGGTTAAGCGCAGACACTGTTGATGTACACTCACTTGCAGTTAACATCAGTTTCTGTGGTGGGACACCCAGCTTCCAGACATATGTAGGCGTTAACATCTCTACATGGATTCACAAACACCAAGTCTGAAAGAGAACACACAGTGAAATACAGCAGCCTATATATACCGTGCAAATTTCTAAATACAGAAATTTCAGTACTGAAAAATGTTTCCCGCCATTTAGTAAAGCACTAACAACGCAAAATAGGTTGGGTATAAATCAAACGAGAGCGTTGTGTAAGGAATTTAATTTTATTTAGGTAAAATTAGTGGGTGAGCCTTAACTCAGGCATGCCGAGTATACCGAAAATACCGCTCAATATCGGTGTCAATATTGTCAGTCATATATACACATGAATGTAGCAATCTTCCCAGAAACACCCAGCAAAACAAGACAGTAAATTTCACCCACTAAAAAATATTAATTAATTGTCAGCATCATGGTAGTTTAATATTAGTGATACGCTGGCAGAAAAACACTACTCTAAGAAATAAATACTCCAAAGCCTGATCTGATATTATCTGTTAAATTGAAAGTACTACAAATAGTTCATACCATCACAGATGTCAACATTCAGTTTCAGTGCCTGCTTTATCTGGACTTTGTTTTCTTTAAACAAACTGAAGAAACCAGCAGCGGCACAGTACACACCAGATGAACACAGAGAATTGGAAACACAGTTGAATAAACCTTGGAGAAGTCTGAAAGATTCATTATTACAAATCTGCATTAAAAACAAAATGATTTATAAAAAACAAAAATAAAAACAAACAAACAAAACAAAGCTAAGCAAAAACAAAAATAAAATCGGGGGGGGGGGGGGCATAGCCCAGTAGTGAAGTACAGTCTGTTTGGGATTGATTCCCGTCGGTGGGCCCATTGGGCTATTTCTCATTCCATCCAGTACACCACAACTGGTGTAACAAAGGCCATAGTATGTGCTATCCTGGCTGTGGGATGGTGCACATAAAAGATCCCTTGCTGCTAATTGAAAAGAGTAGGCCATGAAGTGGTGAAAGCAGGTTTCCTCTCTCAATATCTATGTGGTCCTTAACCATATGACTGACACCATATAACAATAAATAAAATGTGTTGAGTGCAATCATTAAATAAAACATTTCCTTCCTTAATTAAAACCTTAACAACCCATTAGAAAACAGTTCATGGAGGGTGTACAGTGAAGTGGAGTGGGGATATATATGCAGGAATTTTAGATGAGTGGGTCTAGATCAGCAAGCGAAGATTTTTGGGGGGATGTCAAGATATCCTTCTTGGGAAAATATACGGTATTGGAAACAAACAGAAAATTTGATTTATCAGAAATGGGTTCTGACCTCCTCCCCTGCACTTGTGCCTGAACATCTATAAAAAAAGGTTATTTAGGCCTTGTGGATTTGAATCATAGGTCTTCTTAGGTTTATTCTAAAGCATAAATTTGTTTTTCTACCTTTAAAAAAATTAAGTCGGATATAGGTGGGAAAGGCCACTACAATATAGATTTCATCTTCATAGTAGACTAGAGTGTTTTGGCTACTGAATCTGATTTGGAACGCCAGAGGCCTAATTCACTAAACTCTCTCAACTTTCTTGCGATCTCGCAGTGCAATAATAAAATATTTTCAAAGAGGATGCTATGTTGTCTAGTAGCGCCAAAGAGACCTTTGTGAATTAGGCATCAGAGTGTCAGAAGTGATGGTCTAGTGAGCTGTCTGCAAACTAATGACTCCACACCATGTAAGACACAAATGTGTCGATCATTAATTTAAATTGTTGAACATTGGTAAAGCACTCCTTGATAATTATCAGTGTTCAACAATGTTAAACCTTTTTTTAAGGTAAATGATTAATCTATTTTTAAGTTGCGGATATTATCATATTAAATTTTTCATTTAATTTATTTATCATTAATTGAGTATTATCAATTTATGGAATCTTTCTGTCTTCTTTTTTTGTGATAAAATACATTTGGTGAACTAAATGACAGCTGGAATGAATGAAGCATAATTACTTACGTGCATGATGGCGAAGTTATCATTTGCATAACTGTGGAAATACATGCACTTTGGGCAACTTGTGCAAGCTTGGTGAAATTTGAGCATATGTTATTTGTTGTATCTCCTCCTGCAGGTCCATCAGCTGTGAAATGTGAAGATCAAAACCATTAAAATATGCAGTAAATATAGTAAACATCTTGTAAGTTTCAGGCCAAATGAAACTTGAAATAATATATTTTGAGTAAATACATATCAACAATATTATAATGACATACAGTACATACATGCACAAAAAGCCATTAGCAAACTACAACCATGGTGTGTAACAATTACCTAATTCAAGAAAATCTAACAATGAATGTTTTCAGTACACTTATAATCCATCACATCCTTCTACAAAAATGTTGCATTTTGTTGTAAATAATTTCAGTTTTGTTTGATGTAGGAAGAAAAGTTTTTAGTGTTTTGGAAATAACAAAAAACCCACTATTTTTGGTGTCCAATTCAGAAAACAATCGGCTCAGAAATGAATAACTTAATAAAAGGTGTTCCCTGTGGGACAGACTATAGATACAACTATAAACCAAGTTTCATTTACCTATGACTTATAGTGTGTAAGAAACTGATCTAAAAGTGAAACTTTTAACATTATAAACTTTGATGCGAAAGATGATCCTGCTGCCTCCATTGAAAAAGTAACATCTATATCTCGACGTATTTACTTTGTTAAGGCGAGACAATAAAAGTTTTATCAGTTTGAAATTTGAAATAATATATTTAGTTAGTGTTTTGGAAATAACAAAAAAAATAATAATATTTTTGGTGTCCAATTCAGAAAACAATCAGCTCAGAAATAAATAACTTGTAGTCATAATAAAAGGTGTTCTCTGTGGGACAGACTATAGATACAACTATAAACCAAGTTTCATTTACCTACGACTTATAGTGTGTAAGAAACTGATCTAAAAGTGAAACTTTTAACATTATAAACTTTGATGCAAACGATGATCCTGCTGCCTCCATTGAAAAAGTAACATCTATATCTCAACCTTTTTACTTTGTTAAGAGGAGACAATAAAAGTTTTATCAGTCATGATTATTTACAAGTAACATACTTTGATGAGAAATTCCTAGTTCTGATGTTTATTTACTCATCCCAAAAGTTTTGACTCTGTCCATATTAAATTAAAATATTAAACTTACATATTAAATATATTTTCTTCTTTAGAATATCAGTGTCTGTATATTCAGTGTGTTTCTGGTCATCTTAATATTTGTAAGAAGCCCAAACTGGATTTTGTCTTCAAATAATTTCATATGTATCAAAAAAGACATTTTAGGAAATAAAATGAACTTTAACCTAGTACATATATTAGAAGGATCAAAAACACATTTAATATATGTAATTACAATTGTTAAAAAGCCTCTGTTAGTTGATAACATCTTAAACATTGCAGCACACTTGGGAATGTCCTTTTAAGGTGATGAATTTAAGTTATTCCCATAATATGTTATACAAACACAGTTTCATAGTACAAGTGGTCGATAGATCAGCACATATATACGATTCACTTAACAAGCAGATATCATGGCACTGAGCACTCATGGTAGGCTATGTGGCAGCAGCAGGTTTCTTCTTTAATTCTCAGTTTTTTCAATTATCTTATATTAACACATAGCAGTGAATGATTAAACAATGTGTTGGAGTGTCAGAATACAAACAATCATTTTGTTTTATTGTATTAGTCTCATAAACAAGCTTTTATCAAAAGTACAATAAAAATAATATTTTCAGATAAACACTTGAATAATGTAATACATGTATATAAAATTAATGTAGAGTGTGTCTGAACAGAATTTTTCAAGATATCGGTCTTGATGAAATCGGCAATAAATTGAATATTATAATTTATCATAATACATGTATTGTATATTTTCAGTGCAATCAAAGTATGAGATATCTTTCAGATCCCATATTTTAAAATGTTTATAACTTTGCAAATTAGATGTAAATTTATTGAGGTTACAGCACTAGGTTTATTGACATTTGAATTAAATATGCGTGTACAGTTTATAAAAACATGTTGTGTTAAGCTTGAGATTATATGATGGAGAGATTATTACTCTGGTGTGTTTCAGTATTGTCTACATCATATATTAGGAATACAAATTATGTATTATGCTCGCATAATATAAAAAAATTTACATACCTGTGAGAGATATCGGAGTTTAAAAACAAAATCGTACGTCACATTGTGAGATACCGTTTTCCTTAACAAAGCTAGGATATAAATGCTAACGTGATTGGCCAACAGCTCATTAATATATAATACTGACAATGCCGAAAAACACTCTGGTAATAACCTCTACAATATTATGTTTGACTTAATTTACTTGGACATGCACTGACATTGAAATCTGCAATAAATTAAATAATATAATATACAAATGTACAATACATGTATTATGTTTAACTTAAATTACCTGAACATGTGTTGATATCGAAATCAGTGGGAAGAATGCCTGTTGATGACTTAAGAGATGTCAGCATGCCTGTAGAAGTACATTTATGGTATCCATGGCTACCAAGTTTAGTGGCAATGCAGTTCAGACTGTCTGTGTAAAATCTGGAAGTTAATATACCATGTGGTCATATAGTATCTTGTGGTATATCTTCTTCATATTTTAAGATACCAAACCTTAGAACAACACCCGTGATGCAAATTTGGTATCAGCAGACAACAACTTTCAAACAGATATATAGCCTACCGAAACAACTTAGCTTTGTAAGACTTATATAGGCTCCTNNNNCCCATCCTGTTCAATTGCTTTTACTATTACATCAGAAATATTTCTGTTAATAATGTAAGGGAGGGGCCATGATGTTATATTTTTATAAATATTTAATTTCAACTTATTTTTGTGTTTATATCCAATTATGGTTCAAGCACATAAATATCAAATATCCTCCTTTCTGCTTCAGCAACATGGAATTTATTTTTTAAATATATTTATTGTTTAATTTCTAAATTAAAGTTTACTCAATAAATCACATACTTGCAGCTGTGAGGATCTGTTGACGGGGAAATAGCACTGCACTTGCTTTCTAGACAGTTATAAATATTGACATCAGAACAAGCAGATGAAAATACCATCTCTGAAAAACATTTAATACATTTTATTTATTACAATATGGCCAATTTATTTTTTATCACCCTTCTATTAAATTGGCATTAAAATCTAGATAAAATCCAAAATGTTTAAGTCTATCGGTTCATGGAAAAAAAGAAGCTCCTAACAAAGTCTTTTAATGGATTTTTCAGACTTCATAAAAATAAACTGTAATATACTATCAGTCATAGGATATGACATTGTATGACCAACAACCATTAAAAATCTAGAAAAGGGATAGGCTTAAATATGTCAACCTGAAAGAAAACAATTACCTTAAGAGCTATTTAAGTATGTCCTGGGTATAAGATAGCATAATCAATTAAGTTGATCTTACAAGTAATGTTAAGGACATTTTAATACTATACACTATGCTAATAGCTAGTGTTTGAAAGTATTAACACATTTCAATAAAATATCTAAAATTCTGAAGATAAATTACTTCTTCTAATAAAAATTATTAAAAATAGTCCTGCTGTAAGAAAAGAATGCAGAAAATAAAATTAGACTGTAACATGTAATTACAAATTAGTAGCATACCCCAGTTCCAGTTAAATGTAGGCCATATGGCTTAAAATACTAAGGTATATATTTCACCTAGACTTTAATTTCAAACAGTAAAAATGGACACCAAGTTTGGTTAATTTACAAACCTGTGACAAATTTGGATACAACAGAGTGAAACGAGTCTTTGACATTGAAATACCCTTGAAAATAGACTAAAACGAGACTCCTTAACCATAACACGTGTGTTTTTAAAAAATATGAAATATGCTTTTTGTGTTATTAGAAACACAAGGATGATCAGAAACACTTACCGTAGGTTGTTCAGAAATGGATAATCTAAACAATAAAATACAAGTAATGTTTGATTTTAGTGATCATAAACAGTATTTAAAAATTTGGGTTTGTCCTTTTAATGTATTTTAAAAAAGACCAGTATAGAAATTGTAACATGGTATTAACCCACCATTACATGTATTAACATCCAGTTTCAGCAGTATCAGAATGATTTCTTTGTTTTTTAACATGACGTTGTACAAGTCCAGAGATCCACAATAGACATCTTGATTACAAAGGTAGTTTATCACACAGCTAAACAAATTTGGTAGCAGACTGAAAATAAATAGAAGGAATGAAAGAAAGAAAAAAACAAATTAAGAAAGAAAAACAGCGTAAAATCATAAAAAAATAAGAGATAAAGCAATTTTAACTTAAATATATAATAGAAACAGGCTGCACCATGAATAAAAGGATATTTTAAGACCGGTCGGAATTTGGCTTTTAGTAATTTTACAGTGTATTTTAGCAAAGGTGTAGGAAATAAATACATGTCCGCTACCGGGACAAAAAAAGTTTCATATTTCCTAAATTCAAAGGCCATAAATCTATGAAAAATGGGTTAAATTTGATCTGTAACAGTATGTCATAAATTTAATACAAAATTTCATATCAATATCTTCAGGCATTGCAAAAAAGATGTCTGGAAAACATCTTCTCATATATCCTAAGTTCTAGGGCTATAACTCTGTCATGAAAGTCAAACGTGATTGGCAACAGAACATAATGAAGCTATACACACAATTTCAGCTAAATATCTTGAGGCATTGCAAAAGAAAGTCCGGAAAGCATATTGTTCATATCTCCTAACTTCAAGGGTAAATTGCGACAGTAGGCCTACATGATAAAGCTATGCACCAAATTTTAGTTCAATATCTTGAGGCATTGCAGGGCTCGACCTCAGTGGTAGTCCGGCATGTTTTGGCTACTAGTTTCTTTGTGATAAAAACATCTAGAAACTAAATGTGGGACAGAAGGATGGACAGACAGAAGGACACACAGCCAGACAGACAGAATAGACAAGCAGGACAAACAGACCGAAGGACGGCCAGACAGGACAGGACAGGACAGACAGACAGGACAGAGAGACAGACAGAAGGATGGAGATAAAACGTAGAATACATTACAAACTGCATTCTAGAGGCAGCAAAACAGAGCATTCCACAAGGCAGAAGAGACAACTACAAGCCTTATTGGAGCAATAAACTCCAAAGCCTCCATGACCAACTTACAACAGCAAGAGAACAGTTGCAAGAGTCACCAAGCAACGAAACCACAGCTGCATATAATACAGCCAGAGCAGTATACGATGGAGAAAAGAACAAAGAAATAAGGAAATCGTGGCATGAAAAAAAAACTAGTTCTCTAAACATGGAGAGAGACACCACAAAGCTCTGGAGACTAACAAAGGCCCTAAATGATGACCACCAGTATCTTCCAATGGCAACGCTCCTGAAGGAAAATGAAGATATATATACAGGGAAGAAAGCTGCATCTTTGCTAGCAGAAAAGTTTAGAGATGACAGTCTCCTAGATGTTCCCCAAGACCAAAAAACTGAAGTCAGAAGAAAAATCAAAGTGGAGCTCCAAAAGCAAACTCCATCAGATGCAATGACTTCAGACTTTAGTATCCAAGAGCTGAACTGCCATCAGACAGCTAAAAAACCCAAAAAGGCACCCGGAAAAGATGAGATCACAAATGAAATGATAAAACATCTTAGCAAGAAAACCAAGCAGAAGCTTTAGGACATCTTCAACCAGTCTTGGAACTCTGGTGAATTCCCAAGTTGTTGGAAGGAAGCCATCATCGTACCCATCCTGAAGAAGGGAAACAATAGGCACAAAAAGACCAGCTATCGCCCCATCAGCCTCCTCAGTTGTCTTGGCAAGACCATGGAGCGCATGGTCAACAGACGCCTCCAACACCACCTGGAGAAAAATGGCCACA
>JAECMU010055387.1:5749-16942 GCA_016106625.1 Dracogyra subfuscus | reverse complement strand
TCTAGATGGTCGGAGTCGCCGTCTAGACGCAAGGATGGTTGCTTCGCGTAGTGTACATCATGTGCCATTTAGATATCTTTTGCAAGACTGGGTGGGGCTAGTCTCCCAGTGGAAATGCTGACCAGATCAGGTTGATCTCCACTAATTGGATTTATTCACCCATGCTCAAGAATGCCAATTAACGACTCAATATCTCTATGATCCCTTTCAGTTCTGCTCATGTGGAGATCAGCATAAGTTAATTTACTACTGGTTTGGTGCACCATGTCTCGCAACTGCCACAGACACATACTTTGATGTTCAGCAATGAGACAGTACCGCATGATGGCTGTTTAGACTGAACCCTTTCCTACCACCAGATGTTTGTGTGTCCTTATTTGTAGTTTCCTCTATTGCTTTATCAGTCGGAATCTTACCAAATGGATTTTGGGACTTGTGCTGTACTGAAAAGCCACTGTTTAGAAAATGGGCATGAGCAGTTGGGTGGTTACTAGCCATTTGTGACATCTGTGCATAGTAGACAGGGAGATAATGGGCATACTTGATATTGTCATATGCAAAGACCCAAGGAATCATGACATGAATCAAAGTAATTAAGGTGCAACATTCAGTCTCCTTCCCTGGAAGTTCGCAACAGTCCTAACATAATCTTACATACAACATCCAGAACACAGCTAAATCACCATTGCTGCCAGCTCGTAGATTATTGAGGAATATCTCAAAATGTATTAGAACCTGATTGACAATTTGGCTCTCCAGCACTGAAGTAAAACTTGCTTCACTGAAGTTTTAACATGCAGTATTGATGCACTGGATTGCTTCTTCCAAACAAGCAGAGTATTCTGGGTGGTTAACCTTAAACCATGGAATGAACTCCTTCCATGCCAACTGAAGAAGTGACTCATACACTCACTTGTGCAGTTCTGGGTCTAATTCACTAGTCTTGCAACTCTGCTATCTCGCAGTGCATTGCTAAAAGACTCACAAAGAGGATGCTTTGTTGTCTAGCAGAGCCTAAGAGACCTTTGTGAATTAGGCCCCTGGTGTCTACATTTAATGTTGATATCTGTGGAGGACCTACCCGCTCTCCAGAATTATACTGTAAGCAGTGCACGTTCTGAACATTCTTGATCTTAGAAATTTCAGGTCTGCAGACTGGTAACTGTGGACCAATAAACTCTGACTTAATGTTTCCTCAAGTGTTGTCTATATTATCCCAAACCAATGTGGTAAAGACATGTGGATAAATATTTGATGGCAAGTTTAAATAGTGAGAGAGAGAGAGATTGAGAGACAGAGTAAGAGAGAGAGTGAGTGAGAGTGAGAGTGAGAGTGAGAGTGAGAGTGAGAGTGAGAGTGAGAGAGACTGAGACTGAGACTGCCATACCAGTCATGAGTACTGGGTAGGGTGGGTAAAAATGCAATATTCGACATCCACCAAGGAGGTTCAATCCTGCGACCCAAGCTCCTAGGCGAACATTCAACCAACCGAGTTAAATCCTTCCCTAATATCATTTGAATAACACTAGCATGTCCGAAAAAGACCTGGGATATTACAATATATATTGGTTTTGTGGCGGCCATCTTGGATTTGCATTTATCTTAATTAAGCTACTCATTTGGAAATGTTATCACCTCAAAATAATATCTCCACAACAATACGAACAACGTGATGTGGCTTGAAATTTGCCACCTCAGATGGTACCGATTGTCACTATATGTATGCACAGTGGATGAACACTTTGTTTAATAAAAACAAATTAAAAGGAAAAAATCAGTTTGTCCAGCGTTCAGGTCCGGTCTGCGTTTTACCAACAGTTCCACAGGGAACGCTCTTTTTCATACTATGAGATTTACTATATGCTATTTATTTCTGAGGCGATTGTTTTGTTAATTGGACACAAAAATAGTATTTAATTTTTATTTCCAAAACACTTTTACTTGTCTTCTTACATCAAACCAAACTGAAGATATTAACAAAAAACACTTTTGTAGAAGGATGGGATGGACTATAGTAAACTTAATGGTTTTAAGGGTTTGTAAAGTTTTGTATTTAAATACTTACTTGTCTGAACTTTATTTTTAATGGAAATCTTCACTAACTGTGAAGAAAAACCTCACTGATGAATGACAAGCAGACAACAACAAATCGGATGTTAATTGCGTGAACCAAGCATAACACAGTTAGGGATGTTGAAGATATTCTCTTTACATTCCCCAATTGCCATTATGCAACTATGATGCTGCACTGCACAAGTCTGTTTAATTTTCAAATCTTCTTCAAAAATATGCAAAGCGAGGAAAACGGCATCTTATTCAAATGCATTGTCATTGGTGTTACTGTAACCTGGTAACACCAACAACAGGTAACACCAATGACAAATACATATATAATTAATTCATGCTCTCTAAAGAAACAGTTGAGAAAACTGAAACAGTGCATGTTGTAGCAGACATACAATGTCTACAATAACATACAAAATATTTCTTAAAATTACTAACCATTACATAAATACGATCATAACACCAATGACAATGAATAAACCTACTTTTATATTTTGACAATACGTTCATGACATTTAAAGAAAACTATTCACAACTGTTCATATGTCTGCTGTTTTTGACAAATACGTTTGATGGCTGATATCTACCGGTGGAATGTTTCATTCATAGAGCATTTAGTTTCTTTTGTTTTCTCATATAAGTATATACAGTAATACCAAAGATACAAAACTCCAGGGACAAGCTTATATTGCCCACCATCTTTTGAATACGGGAAATATTTACAACATTCTTTCTTTAGTGGGTAAGTCTAACACAGTGCAGCTCAATGTGTATTGTAAGTCACACTATTTTAGTTTGTAGTATATTAGTATGTAATATGTTAGTATGTAGTAGTAATGGATCTCAGTACAAGTGTACAGCTGGGAATCTCTTCACAGACAGAAACGGACAATCGAGACCCAAGTCTAATGCAGTGAAACTTAATGTGTACTGTAAGTAACACTGTTTTAGTTTGTAGTATATTAGTATGTAATATGTTAGTATGTAGTAGTAATGGATCTGAGTACAAGTGTACAGCTGGGAATCTCTTCACAGACAGAGACGGATAATCGAGACCTGTGTCTAACACAGTGCAGCTTAATGTGTACTGTAAGTAACACTATTTTAGTTTCTAGTATATTAGTATGTAATATGTTAGTATGTATTAGTAATGGATCTGAGTACAAGTGTACAGCTGGGAATCTCTTCACAGACAGAGACGGACAATAGAGACCTGTGTTAACACAGTGCAGCTCAACGTGTACTGTAAGTAACACTATTTTAGTTTGTAGTATATTAGTATGTAATATGTTAGTATGTAGTAGTAATGAAGACGAGTACAAGTGTACAGCTGGGAATCTCTTCACAGAGACGGATAATCGAGACCTGTGTCTAACACAGTACAGCTCAATGTGTATTGTAAGTAACACTATTTTAGTTTGTAGTATATTAGTATGTAATATGTTAGTATGTAGTAGTAATGGAGACAAGTACAAGTGTACAGCTGGTAATCTCTTCACAGACAGAGACGGATAATCGAGACCTGTGTCTAACACAGTGCAGCTCAATGTGTACTGTAAGTAACACTATTTTAGTTTCTAGTATATTAGTATGTAATATGTTAGTATGTAGTAGTAAAGAAGACGAGTACAAGTGTACAGCTGGGAATCTCTTCACAGACAGAGACGGACAATTGAGACCTGTGTCTAACACAGTGCAGCTCAATGTGTACTGTAAGTAACACTATTTTAGTTTGTAGTATATTAGTATGTAATATGTTAGTATGTAGTATTATTACCTACGAGGTACAGCATACCGAGGGTCATATTAATCGTACGATTTCCCTCGTATGTCATAACTAAATCGTATGTCCTCCTGACATTGTTGTTTAACGATTAGCTGTTGTAAGAGTACATTTCTTTCTGATTGGCCAACACGACATTCCAGCTAATTTTTAATTTGAATAACGTCAGTATTCCAATGACGTCACTGTACATCTCCTTACTATAACACGAAACTGGGTACATGACGTTTCAGTTTTCAGGGCGCTGGGAAAATGCCAATGCAAAATTGCTGTTGAATTTTTGTTTGTTTGAACATTATTAGTTATTTATACAAAAGTTAATCAGTGCAAATGTGCCACCCACTGCAATTATGCAGATATCAGGACACAAGAACATTAAAAAACTAAACAATTGCTCTCACGTCACAAAAGATAAAGACAAGGCACTCGGTAACCTCACGCCGTTCCGTGAAATCGTGTCGGTAATAAACAGAATATTACATTCGTGACCATGACAGACGATGTTTACGACACTTGTGCCTAAATTATTATGTAGGTATTACATTAAAGGTATTCAGTGTTACATCTGCTGTTATATATTTTAACAGTGCATGTTATGTATAGAGGATTCGTCACGAGTATTTTTTAATATCGAAAATATCAACAGAGTCTATGTTAATCGGTATTTGTCGAGGCTCTGCTGAGACAAACACCGATTAACTAGATGAGGTTGATATTTTACATATTAAAAATTATGAGTAGCGGATTCTATTTATCCTATAACACTTCTAAAATAACATTCTAATTAATGTTTTAGTAAATCACAGTACTATAAAGTCACCGCCATCGATAATATGACGTCATCACGATTAGTGCAGATTAGTTTGACGTCATGCATTTTAAACAAATCTTTGAAAACGTTACGCTCAGGTACACAGGTCTTGTTGGCGTGTAAGCAAAGGACTCATTTACCGCAACGCATATCCTAGAGACCTTCCAAATTTGCATACCATTATTAACCCGCGGGTTAATAAAGTAAATTATCACATAGGTTTATGACATGGATATCATGGGTAAGTTATAGGGTAAATAGTATTATGCTAGGGACAGGTAACACCAATGACATTTTACACTAATCTTGAATGAAATGTCTATCATAGCTTATTAGCAGACAGGAAAAAATGCTATGACAGGATAATTTTATTAATAAGGTATTGTTAAAGGCAACGCATTTAGTTTGTTATATATAAATAAAAACAAAATTGTGCAGGGACATAAAAGTGACACTTTTTGTAGAATGGTGTAAGAAATTAACTGACCAGCCTATATAGTTAAAATAAATGCAAAAAATAATTCAAAGTATATTTCTTGGTTTAGTATTTTAGACAAAGAGTGTATAGGTAATAGCGTAACTGCTGGTGGTGTGTATATTCCCCGATTTGGCTCACCATACTTAAAAGTTGATACCTTTGATATTGTTGAAAATGAAACCAGGAAAACCTCTGCTCCTAATAGGTGATTTTAATGCAAGAACTAAATGTTTTCCCAATTACACTACACTTGATGATCATAATACTGTATACAGTCGACCTTCGATAGCTCAAACTTCGATCTTTCAAAATAGTCAATCTCTCGAAGCGGTCCCGGCCAAACTGCTATCAAACTAGTAATAACAGACTTCGAACACTCAAACTTCGAACATTCGAAAAACTCTATCTCTCAAAGTAATTTGTTGGTCCCACAATAAAAAATTAAGGGTTATTGCACTTCCAACACTCGAAGTTTGTGGAGTGACTGAGCCTTTTAACTGTACAGGTAATACTTTAAAGAAAAATGTATTGTCACCCAAGTCAAGCGTGAGTGCCCCGACTAGTGTCTCGGCTATCGATGATACATGCGGTAATTACAGAATAATAGATCGCCGACTATGCAGAACGAAATGATCCTACATGCCTGCATTTGGTTGTCGGTGTATGTACACGGCAGCGGGCCTCATTACACAAAGTACGGATAGTCTTGTGATAGCCTTGAACTTGTATACCTTGTGATACTGTTAGAATAATTTTAAAGTCTGTGATGCAGTGTAAAATATTTTTGGCTGTTGCAGGGTGGGGTTTTTTTGGCTATTAAATTTTACTGTACATGTAATACTTTAAAGAAAATTGTATTATCACCTAAGTCAAGCGTGAGTGCCCCGACTGGTGTCTCGGCTATCAATGATACACGCAGTAATTACAGAATAATAGATTCAATAATTTTGCTGTTTATATTGTGTATTTTTTATTTGGTAAACAAACGTACTTAGTGCTAATCGACATCTAGTATTTTAAATTAATTTATTACACCTTTACGTTCCGCCGTGTTTTGAAATTTGAAAAATATATCAACTTTTAACTTATCGCTTACTTCCGGTTATTTATACATTGTATATGTATTGTATATTTGACGTGCTTTCTGTTTTCTGTTTTGTTTTTTTACTTTACTGTCAATAAATACAATAAAAGTATATAGAGTTGTACGTCAAATTGATCGGATTTAGCTCGTTTCTGTTAATATTTACTTAGTTTTATCATATACACAGAAGGAATGTGCTAACATCTGTGTGTTGGGAACATGGATGGAGCAGCAAACGTGTCTTCCGATTTCAACGAAATGATAATACTACAGTGCAGTTTCACTTTGGGGTCTGCTGTACGAATTTCGATAACTCGCACTCCCTGAAACAAAAACTATTTCGTCGTCCCCTTCAACTTCGAGTTAACGAAGTTTGATTGTACGTGTATATTGATAATGTTGACATGGAAACATTTTAAAATGATATAGCAAAGCTTGATACCTTAAATGTACCCAGGGACAAAGCAATAAGCCAGGATAAGGGTAAGGTTAACAGCGATGGTCTCAAACTTCGTGATTTGTGCAAACATAATAATATATATATCCTCAATGGTAGATGCAGAAAAGATAAAAAAAACAGGCGCTGTCACCAGTAAAGATTTTAGTTTGATTGATTATGTTATTGGTATTCACCACATCTTTCAATCTGTAATTTCGACCCACTCTTCTTAGATATTCACTATGCAGTAGTTTTTACCTGTAAGATTCAGAAGGACTGTGACATACAAACTAAACATAACCAATGTGTAAATGACGAGTTGGAGTCAATTAATATCCATATATGGAATGCCAATAAAAGTGAAGAATTTATTAGCAATATCAATACAAACTTACTTCAATCGGTAATTCTCGATATGAATCTATCGGTATCCCAACACGTGTAAACCAAACAGTCGACATGTTGAACAAGTTATTTTAAGACTCGGCCAACTTAACATTTGGCCACGTGCTGTCACGCAAACATAGATCTGGCACTTCGCCACATAACAAGCGACCCTGGTTCAGTAAATGATGTAAGCTTCTTCGAGCTAAATATTTTGAGGCAAACTAATGTTTCTCGAAACATAAAACTATAGCGAATAAAATAAACCCTAACAAACGCAAGTAAATGCTATAAGAAATATATATTTAAATCTTATTACAAATTTAAAACTGAGCAGAACATGAGGCTATTAAAAAAAAATGACCCCAAAAGAATTCTATAAAATATTTAAAGAGACAAAAAGCAGGACAGAAAGTGTACCACTGGTTGAAGTCTTCTTTAATTATTTCAGTGAATTAAATAAGGATTGATACAGTGCCCAACATAAATATTGATGATCTCGAAGACCAAGCAAGCAACAATCATAAATGGAAGATTCAGCGAGGACGAAATACTAAAATTGATAAAACAACTAACAAACAATAAAGCAGCAGGTGTAGATAAAATAATTAACAAATATATTAAATTGACAGCCCATTTATTGCTCCCATTCTATGTTAAACTCTTTGATATACTTTTAGGCCTATCCAGAAGAATGGCTGACTGGAATAATTATACCAGTCTTTAAAAATAAATGTAGTTCATCCCCTGAAAACTATCGACCAGTTACATTACTATGCATGTTGCTGTTCAAAGTTATTTACAACTGTATTAAATAACAGGTTATCTACTTTTATTGAAGAAAACGATGTTGTGAGCGAAGCCCAGGAGCTGCTGCTTTCTGCAGAGGTTATTCCACTATAGATCACTTATTTACACTTCGTTCACTAATTGGCATCTTGAAAAAAAGGAAAAAGAAACTATATTGTGCATTTGTTGATTTTAAAAAAGCACAAGTTACTAGAAAATAACATAAATGGTAAATTCTGTAGAATCATTTATCAAATGTATCAAGGTATAAAATCATTAATGTTTGTAAATAACAATAAATCACAATTATTCGCATGCCATAATGGTGTACGTCAAGGTGAAAATTTATCCCCGATTTTATTTTCCCTGTATCTAAATGATCTAGAAAACTTAACCACGGTTGTGAAGGTGTTTCTTCCACACAGATAATAAAAATAACATAGAATGCATCTTATTTGCTTATTGTACGCTGACAATACTGCTTTACTAGCAACAAGTGCGGTCAATTTACAACACACATTAAATATATTCTATCAATATTGTAATATTTGGAAACTTAATTTTTAAATTTAAATTTAAGTCTTAATTTTTAATAGCAAATCTAAAGATTAGAAATACATTTTTAAGGTTGGAAAAACTACTCTCGAAAATGTCAAAGAATACAAATATTTAGGTGCCACTTTTACTAAACTGAATAAATTAAAAAATACTAAGTTTAGACTTAAACAACAGGTGACAATTAAGGCTATGTATTTCGTTCTGGCAAAAGCAAAAGATTGTCATCTATCAATAGAATGTAAACTCAAAATGTTTGACTCGATGGTTCTGCCAATATTATTATATGGATGTCAAATATGGGGATTCGAAAACAATGACATTCTATAACTCTGTTCAAATCAATTTTATTAGACATATTGTCCCCGTGAAAAAAGCTACCCCAATTTGCATGTTATATGGTGAACTTCGTATGCCAGTTGAGTTGACTATCCACAAAAGATTAATTTGTTATTGGGAACAAGTTATCTCGGGGAAACAATCTAAACTATCTCTATTATTATGTAAATCAATGATGAGAGACCATATTAGCAATAGAACTAACTGTAACTGGATTGCTGGTGTTAGAAATATTTTAGATCATCTAGGAATTAGTAATATATGGCTCTAACCATTATTTACCCATTGAGACTGGACGTTGGAATACAGTTTTATTAGAAGATAGACTTTATACTATTTGCATGTAGTGCCTGGGATGACATTAAAATGTAAAAATTTTGCTTTGTAGAAGGGAATCAACATTCTGACTTACCATGTTTATAAACACATAAAATATTTAATAATTCCTTACGTGGTTTTTTATTTTATTTTATTTAATTTTAGTTACTGCCTGCAAGTTTTATTTAAAACATGTCATTCTGTTGACATTTAGCAACTTCAAAGAAAATTTGCACTATATGGCAAAAACGATATAACACCAAAATCGAATTGGTACATTAGTAGGTCTGGTGAACGGGACAGCCAATCCATGACGTTGATACCGGTGTTTTGCAAGAAATTAGGCGTTAAATTCGCTATATGGGGTGTAGCGTTGTCTTGTTGAAATGTCAATCATGGACCATGTTGTTGCATGAATGGCAGCAGTTCTGGTGTCAACACTTGATCACGGTATTGTGCGGCAATGAGGTTGCCCTGGACGACAATCAATCGGGAACGACCATGGGAAGAAAATGAACCCCAAACCATTACGCTGCCGCCACCAAATCTGTCGACCTCCTGAACACAACACTGTGCATAGCGTTCTCGCGGTCTACGCCACACCCGTACCCTGCCATCAGCAAACCTAAGTGTGAAACGTGACTCGTCACTAAAGACAACGTTATTCCAGCGTCTCTGATTCCATTTAACGTGTTGTCCAGACATTAAAGGGACATTCCCGAGTTTGCTGCATTGTAAGATGATTCCGACTAATAAAATGTTTCTACGATTAAATTTACATATTAAATATATTTTCTTATTTAGAATAATAGTGTTTGTATATTCAATCTGTTTCTGGTCGTCTTAATATTTATAAGAAGGCCAAACTGGATTTTTTCTTCAAATAATTTCGTACGTACGAAAAAATAATGTTTTAGGAAATAAAATGAAATTTAACCTAGTACAAATATTAGAACGACCAGAAACACATTTAATATACATCCACTAATATTTTATGCAGGAAAATATGTTTGATATGTAATTACAATCGTTAAAAAGTCTCTGTTAGTCGTTAAAATCTTAAAAATTGCAGCAAACTCAGGAATGTCCCTTTAACGATGGTGAAATGGCATGAAAATGGGTTCTTTGTGTGCTCTTCTAGCTCGCAGGCTAGCAGTCCGCAGTCGATTCCTGATGGTAGATTGTGACCCCTGAACAATTGTCTGCTTGTGGAAGTGGCCGTCTTGAACTGATTACAGAGATGACATAATCTGATTTGTCCATCCTCTCGGCATGACGTCACACGTGGATGTCCTGACCTCGGACGATCTGCCACTACACCTGTCTGTTGCACACTGGTTCTGAGATGATGATTTGTCTGTCGGCTGCATTGATCCTAGTGTGCGAGCAACTGCCGCAACGGATTGTCCTGCATGCAGCCTACCCACAGCATGCTCATGTTCTGCATTCTGTGAGGCGTGGTATTCAGTCACTAATTTGTCACCAGAAATTTTATTGTGTTTTCCTGTTAAACAATACATGTGTGAATTGATTTGAAGGCATACACATTCACTGTGTTAAACACATGACCCTGTGCAAGTGTTTGTCAGGTTTTGCGCTTTAGACGTGCAGAAAAACAATATGTGCATTTTCACTCCGCCCTGTCCATGCAATTTCATCGGGAAGACCTTTATCCATTATGTAACTGATTTCCTCAAAAATAATTTACTATAAAAAATAAGATTGTAAAGTTTCTACTTATGCTCAGTATATATATATATACCCGTTACAGAAGTTGATCTAACATGATATATGTCTGATTCATTATTGATCTAGCGATGTTCTATAGTATACATTTTATTGTAATGAGATATTCATTATTCAGTTGTAAGTTCAAAGTTCACAGAACAATTATAACATTATCATACTCACATTACCTGTTTCATGCCTTTTAGTAGTAGCCATTTCGTACTGTAGTAGCATATGTAGGGGGCATCCATAAAATTCATACGCTCAAAGTCTAGGATTTTTTGCCCACTCCCATGTACACCTTTTACACGTACCAGCAGTATCCCCCCATGTACACCTTTACCTTTTACATGTACCAGCAAATATCCCCCCATGTACACCTTTTACATGTACCAGCAGTATCCCCCCATGTACACCTTTA
>JAECMU010055377.1:0-16820 GCA_016106625.1 Dracogyra subfuscus | reverse complement strand
GTGATGGTGATGATGATGATGATGATGATGATGATGATGATGATGATGGTGGTGGTGGTGATGGTGATGATGATGATGGTGGTGGTGGTGATAATAATTATGATGATGATGATGACGACGACGACGACGATGATGCTATTGTTGATGATTTTAGGTTTATAAAGATAACGTTAAACAAAAATCTTATTTTTAACGACACCACTAGTGCTCATTGATTTATTAATCATCGGCTATTGGATGTCAAACATTTGGTAATTTTGACATATAGTCTTAGAGAGGAAACCTGCTACCTATTTTTCATTAGCAGCAAGGGATCTTTTATATGCACCATCCAACAGACAGGAGAGTACATACTGTGGCATTTGATATACCAGTCGTGGTGCACTGGTTGGAACGAAAAGTAGCTAAATGGGCTCATCGACGGGGATCGATCCCAGACCGACCACGCATCAAGCGGACGCTTTACCGGTGGGCTTCATCCCGTCCCGTAAGGAGGTTTACGACGTGTGGTTATTCAGCTCACGTTCGGCTGGGGTGGGTGGGGTAGGGGATGAGGGGTCAGCAGTGTAACTGAGAAAGGCACGAAATGTTTCCGAAATGTAGAGCAAAGACCCCGTTGTGAGGATGTTTCATGCTTTGTTAATTTCTTATCTGGTGTCTGTTTCGCTAGATCACGAGTGATTATCTGTCCGAAGTATTACACATGGTGAAATGAATACCCCAAATGTGCTTTGTCACCGAAATTGCGGCTAAATATGATGCAATTGAACTAAGGTCGACGACAGACACGTCCCGCACAATCGTTTTGGCTTCGTACACTTTAAATATAACAGTAATTTTTAATGTTATATTTGACAAATGCTGTTGTTGTTTTTTTTCTTTCTGGAAGTTTGTTTTGTTAAACGACACCACTAGAGCATATTGATTTATTTGCTAGCGGCTATTGGATGTCAACCAATTTTATTTTTTATTTTTATTTATTTATTTATTTTTTTATTTTATTTTTTACGTAAAGTCTTATAGGAGAAACCAGCTACATTTTTTTTTTCCATTAGTAGTAACGCATTTTTAATATGAAGATGATATTAGAGAAAGAAAGAATGAAAGGAAAGAAAGAAATATTTTATTTAACGACGCACTCAACACATTTTATTTACGGTTATATGGCACCAGACATGGTTAATGACCACACATATTTTGAGAGGAAACCCGCTGTCGCCACTTCATGGGCTACTCTTTCCGATTAACAGCAAGGGATCTTTTATTTGCACCTCCCACAGGCAGGATAGCACAAACCATGGCCTTTGTTGAACCAGTTATGGATCACTGGTCGGTTCAAGTGGTTTACACCTATCCATTGAGTCTTGAGGAGCACTCAGGGTTTGGAGTCGGTATCTGGATTAAAAAACCCATGCCTCGTCTGGGATTCGAACCCAGTACCTACCAGCCTGTTGAACGATGGCCTAACTACGACGCCACCGAGGCCGGTCATGATATTAGAGATATATGTGTATATATTTCTATATTTGGCTTATAGCGCGAGAGGAAACATGCTATTCTGCATAGCCTACTGCACCCTGATAACAGTAGGCGGCGGGGGATGTATATGTAATTTCCCACAGACAGGACAGCACATACCACAACAGTTTATGTGCCAGTCGTAGGGTACTTGTTGATACAGGCTTATTCTGTAACCTTTATGATCTATTTACATGTATTTTGCAGTGATCTATTGCAGTTTATATTAGGTCCGTGAACATATCCATAAATAGAAATAAATCAATAATTGGATACTCTCTAGACCATGTGCGAAATTACCATGTTTGACACATACATACAATGGTACAATATAGCTGATGATTCAACAAAGCCTTGGTGTCATGTTAATTTTATATTTTTTTTCCCCCTGTAAATCGGAAATCAATATTTGCGATAATGTCATTTGTAATCATTGCACATTAATGGAAGTGGTATATTAGTTTAATACTCCTCACAATGTTTACTTAGCATTAACGGTTATATTGTATCTGTTTATATAGTTTATGTCGCTATCTAAATGTATAATGAACCATATGGTGACACATATTAAGTAGCCTGCGTCGGCGGTGTAATGTTTAAGCCATTATGACATATAAATAAAGTATGCTACTAACAGCTTGCAGTTTAAATAAACCTCAATAGTGGAGTATACGAAAATCAGTTATGTTCGCTTTCTAAAACAATGAAAATTTTCATACTAAAGGTTACATTAGACAATAAATAAATAAAATAAACCTCATTAGTGGAGTATACGAAAATCAGTTATCTTCGCTTTCTAAAACAATGAAAATGTTCATACTAAAGGTTACATTAAACAATAGATAAATAAATAAATTAAAAAAATTAATTAACTAATTAGCCATATGTCCGAAGTCATATAACTGTAAATAAAATGTGTTGAGTGCGTCGTTAAATAAAACATTTACTTCTTTGTTTCAGGTTTGTAAATAAGCCAAACTTTAGGCACATGTAAGACTGATGGCGGCGCGTGCGTGCGTTCCTGTTTTAAAAAATCGAAATAAACTCGTTTCAATGAGAGCTCTGGATTGGATGCGTGCATTTTCAAAACGCAGGACCGGTCTCGCTTAGCAATACTGTCCATTTTAACGACACCAGTAGAGCACATTGATTATTAATCGTCGGCCATTGGATGTCAAACATAATTTTGGTTATTCTAAAACCTGCTACATTTTTCTATTTGTGTCAAAGTATATTTTATATGTCTCATCACACAGACAGGGCAGTACATACCACATCATTTGATATACCGGTCGTGACCGCGGTACAGGGGTGTAACATTCTCTTTGAGAATGGCCAATACAGCACAAATTAAAATTTTGAGTAAAAGTCAGTATGTATCTGTGATATTTGTATAGTTCTTTACACTGTTTGTTTTTTTGGTGTGTTTTTTTAATTTAAATCTTGCATTTTTATACTGATGTTGATCATCACCGTATTTGTTTACATTACCATAGTCTGACACCCAACAGCCGATGTATGTTTCGTGTTCGGGTGTTCATTAATTCATTTGACACCCAATGGTGAATGTGTTTTATGTGCTGGGGTGTCGTTAAACGTAACTTATAGATTCATTCCTGCAGCCACGGTTCCAAGGTTGGTCGTAGGTCTCACTACACAAATATCATCTGTCATTGAAATGCATGTTAACTTGGCAAGCACCAATTTGAAGAATGGGTTCTCGTTGGCACCAACAACATATACCATATATGCTTATATATATTATATAAGCATTTATTTTTCACCGAATAAACTGAGAACATTTATGTACGTTGCTATATGACCGCATCTTGCTGTAGTACCGGTTTGAATAGGTGGTGCAGGAACCAATTTACAACAGCCCCCTGTTCCACTGTACACCCATGTTCCAAAAGGTCAACGCACAGTATTACAAAATAACATGGGTATAATCCAGCCATAGGACTTGCCAATGAAAAATACGAATTGTTTTAATTCTTGCCCAGTTAATAGAAGTGAATGTGTGAACCACAATAAATGTTAGAATTAGCAATTACATTGTACCGTGATGAATAAATAGACTGTTATCCGGATGTAAACTGTGTAGTGAGACCTTAGTGATCTCAAGACACCAACTTTCCAGGTCTTATAGCCAGGTAAGAACTATGCTAGCTCCGTTACAATTCCCATTTTGATCGACCGTTCAAAAACTGCGCCAAAATTCCTTCATACTGAAATGCGCACCTTTTTTCTTTGGCATATTAACAGCTGCATTCAAAATTCCATAGCACCACCACCACCTCCCGCCTGTTACCGATCTTGATCGGGCTGCTGGTGATCTCTTGCACCTGCCAGTGCGGGCGGTCCCTCCCCCCCCCCCCCCCCAACTTTCTGTCTTGGACGAAAGAGCTTGCTCCGCATGCTCTTGTGCCAACGATGGGCGTGCGCTACAACAGCTTGTTTTGAATGTGCACGTTAAACCCTTTGATTGATTGATTGATTGATTGACTATGAAACCGCTCTGACCTCCACCTACTCTGGTCGATATTATAAAATATACAAATAGAACGTGTAGGCTGTGTATACCTTTTGGAGCTTGACGTAACCCAGTGAAAGAGCTCCTTGCCTAATGCGCGGTCGGGCTAGGATCGATCCACATCGATGAACCTATTGAGTATTTTTTCTTTCCAGCCAGTACAGTATACCATAGGTCATGGTATGTACTATCATGTCTGTGGTACTGTGAAAATAAAAGATACCTTACTACTAATGGAAAAATGTTGAGGATTTCCTCAATGTGACACCCAAAAGCATCTCTTAAACTTCGCTCGTCAAAGAACACCCCTACACCCTACCCCCCCCCCCCACACACACACACACACACACTGTGCTAAATTTCCAGCATACAAGCGTGATTTTGGATTTAAAAATTCTAGCATTCATTGCCCTAAAACGTTTTAAGACGACACAATGTGCCTCTGTTAACAAACCTGTACCACACCAATGTCATCCCGTATCCAGATGACCTTTGGTTTAACCATTTATATATTATACCTGTCAGCTGCTCAACCCATTTAGAATCGTCGTTTGCGACAAGTCACAGGACACGAACACTAGCAAGAGGCAGTCCTTGGGGTTTTTTAAATTATAGGCGAGTGAAAAATCGCACACCTCAATATGCTAAGGCGAGTGAAAAGTCACTCTCCAAATAAATAAAATCGGCAGTATAGCTCAGACTGGATTTTGACCGATAGGTCCACATAATTGTCTATTAAACCAGCATTTCTCGATTTGTTCATTAACGACTACATGAAAGCCACTGTCATGTTTTAAATTTATATTGTTTTAATAAAAGGACCTTCCTATCAGTTAAAATGAGCTATGAAAACAGTTGATTTTTGTAAGCAGTGGAAAATAAATAAACCCATCTAGTTTACGTGCGCCGTTTGTTGAAAGTAACGTGCGCTGTTTTTCACGCTCGTCCGATTGAAATTACGTGCGCTGTACGGGCGCGCACCTTAAAAAGCAAGGTCTGAAGAGGAAAAGTTTGTTTTGTTTAACCACTAGAATACATCGATCTATTAATCATCGGCTATTGGATGTCAAACATATGGTCATTTCGAGTCACAGAGAGGAAACCCGATACATATATTTTATTTTATTTTATTTTTATTTTATTTTTATTTTTTTGCATTATTATGCACCATCCCACAGGCAGAATAGCACATAACACGAATTTTGATATACCAGTCGTGCAGCACTGGCTGAACGAGAAAAAAAAAGGGCCCACCGACGGGGATCGATCCTATACCGTCCTCGCACCAGAACGCTTTACCACTGGGCTATGTAACCCCAGCTAGAGAAAACCCCATGTTACCGCGCCTCGATTCTTTGATATGACCTCAGGCCCAAGTTATGTTATGCCTCTACCCCCACCTCTTAGCGGGCAGCATAGCCCAGTGGTACAGTGCCCGCCTGATGCGTGTCGGTCTAGGATCGATCCCCGTCAGCTAACCACTGGGGTTTTTTCTCGACATAATCCTATGTCCGACGCCGATATAACCGTGATTAAAATGTGTTGAGTGCGTCGTTAAACAAACAAAAACAAAAAACAAACAAAATACCCCCACCTCCACCTTACCAAGAGGATCCACCAAGTATAACGGTGGTAAGATTAAAAAAAGAAGAAAAAAAGTAAAACAAAATCCCGAAATAGTTTCACAATTACACTTTATTTTAATTCAATATTTTGTGAATTTTCACACCAAACATCACTCTCGATGCTATCGGACACATCTTCCAACAACTTACTAAAGGGACATTCCTGAGTTTGCTACATTGTAAGATGTTTTCGACTAATAAAATATGTCTACGATTAAACTTGCATATTAAATTATTTTCTTGTTTAGAATATCAGTGTCTGTATATTCAATATGTTTCTGGTCGTCTTTAATATTTGTGAGAAGCCCAAACTGGATTTTGTCTTCAAATAATTTCGTACGTACGAAAAAACTACATTTTAGGAAATAAGATAAAATGTTACCTAATACAAATATTAGAACGATTAGAAACATTTTTAATATACAGCCGCTAATATTTAATGCAGAAAATACAATCGTTAAAAAGTCTCCGTCAGTCGATAACATCTTAAAAAGTGCAGCAAACTCAGGAATGTCCCTTTAACAAACTAAAATAACATAATAATATGATGCAAAAATAACTAAGAAAAAAATATATAGCATTACACAATATACATTAACATATGTATTGATACACGATACATACACGATTCAACCAATTCAGGAATCCTGTCCATAGCTTAATGGAAGAATAAAATAAATAGACCACGTGCCACGTGGTGCAATATAAACAAATGTAGTTAAACCTACATATTATCTTTAAGGAGACGTAGATCAGCAAGCTTACAAGCTTTAGGTTGGTAAAATGTTATAACAGTCCACAGTTATGCATTCACGTGCATCATGTATGAACTAAAACCATGACTAATTACAAATTTAAACCAGTTTCTGCCAATCGAAATTAATTTCCCTTGTAACAGTTGTCAAAACAATTGTCACACTGTGAAATTATCATTTGAACAAATCAGACAGGACTTAATTTTGCACACATCCCTCAAATCTGTGTATAAAAATAAAATAAGGATAATTTTAAAAGAAAGAAAGAAGAAAAACTTAATAAATAAAAACAAGAGAAAAAGACGTAATCTGTTAATACATTGCTAGGCTTGTAATAGAATGCAAATTAGGAAATGCTGTTATCTTTTTAAAACAGCAAGCCAACAGAGAAATATAGCAATGATAATTTTAAAAGAAAGAAATAAAAAATAAAATAAGGATAAAAACCAAAGAGAAAAAGACTTAATCTATTAATAAATAGCCAGACTCGTAATAGGACGCAGATTAGGACATGCTGTTATCTTTTTAAAACAGCAGGCCCACAGAGAAATGTTCTGTTAGGAACAAAAATATGGCCTGCTGAAAACAGGACAGCATGTCGTTTGGAATTGTGCTTGAGGACCTCCGAGTTAAATTTTAGAGTATTGCGGAATTAAAATACAACAGAATGTTGAGCTAACTGGATACGATGGCATGAATTAAACAGTGTTCAGATGTAAATACATATACTCCACTGTATTAAAATCATTTCACCTTATTTTCGCGCTTATATCCAATTACGGTTCAAGCACGCTGTCCTGGGCACACACATCTCAGCTATCTGGGCGGTCTGTCCAGGACAGTAGGTTAGTTGTTAGTGGTTATGAGAGAGAAGATGGTGTATTGATCTTACACCTTCGCACCGAGTCGTTAAGACGTGTTCTGGGTGGAATCCGGTGCTGGGCTGCGAACCCTGTACCTATCAGTTTTTATGTCCGATGGCTTAACCACGACACAACCGAGGCCGGTTACTCACATACAATCAAGAAGCCAATATCAAACGGGACATAACTGCCAACACAGCGAAACTGTTATAAAATAAAATAAAATATGGTGATTACTCAAAGTTGAAAATATCACACCGATACAATAAACAAAAAGAAAAAAAGAAAGAAAAAAGAACACCTTTTTAAAACTAGTTGCCGTGAAACGTTTTTGACAAATGGCAAAACCAATGTCCACACATATTCACCCCAAAAAAGCAAAACAATAAATATATCTATAAAGTTAATATATGTCGGAAACGAGAACTGAAAGGGATATATATATATATATCCAAATAGAAAAAAGAAAAAAAGGACAAACGGAAAGTTTCTTTATGTAAATCGTAACAATTTAAAATGTCGCATGAGGTATGCAGCCAATTAACGGTAAATATATTGTAAATCTATTTAAGCACCAAATGAATATATTGCCAGAGGAGAAAAGGCGCTCAATTAATTGTAAATATTATTCTCATAAATAGTAAAATATATCATATTTTTAAAGAACATTGGTCAATGGGATAAAAACCCAAATTGGAGGTTACGTCATTTCAAAATCGCATTTTTCGTTTTAAAACAACGATGGTCATAATGCATGATCTTCCGACGTAACCGTTCTTCTCCATTGCTCACATTAAATCAAAGTTTAACTTTATACTTTGATACATCTAAAAATACACCAGAGGGCAAATGAATATTACAACAAAAACCCATGACCGATACCATCAAAAACAATCTCATTTCCATGATTCATAATAGCAATAAATGTCACCGGATCTAACATTTTGTTTCCAACTTCAGATGTCGTTATCTTTCGGAAACCTATGGATGTGTGTCGTCATCGAAATTAAGAATGCTTTGTCAATGTTTCGGATAGCTCCGGATATATTCGTCGAACGCACTTAGTGGGTAACATTTACACCTGGAGAACGATAGGTTTTCGAGCAGTGGATCCCCAAAATGTATTATTTTATTTTATTGCTCATTTTCTTGGTTCCATGTTTATATCTAATAAAAGAAAAAACGTCGATTAAACAACGCATCTTTTTTTTAGATACATAAATAAACCAACAAGAAATGGGTTTTAGTGCAATTCGAGTTACGAACACATCCGAACTTTCCCGAACGATCTGGTCAATTGAATTTCTTAATAAATAAATGTCAAAGCAATAACAGTAATACAAATTATCATATAAAGTTTAAAAAAAAGATGCATGTACTTTCACTCACAAATCACGATTTTTAAATATCATAATATGACCGGTATAATTTCCGTCCCATAAAAGGCTACACACCATCATTTTAACTGTAAAATATTATAAACATTACATACGAGCGTAAATATGGAATGCATTTTACTATTCACATTATTCTGAATATCGGTGTGTGTTGGCCTCCTAAATTTTAAACCAGGGTCACTTTACATAAGTACCTACAGAATTTGTTTTCTATTTTCTTACATGTTCTTTATTTATTTATTTTTTGCGATGTAAACCTGAACATATATAGTTTCAATTATCATGCCCAGTAAATGTGTATAAGCGACTAACGCACAGCACGAAGTATGCTTCTAACACAGACTAAATACTAAGTTCAGACAAGTAATAGATTGTCTCCATACCAAAGCCCCTGCGCGTGCTGTAACCTCACCGTGGTGCTGGTGTGTAACATTCTGTTTGAGAATGGCCAATATAGCACAAACTGACTTTTTTAAAAATAAAAATCAGTGTCTATCTGTGATATTTGTTCTTTACACAGTTTTCTTTTTAAATTTTGAATTTGTCTATTGATGTTGATCATCACCTTATTTGATTGCATTACCATAGTTTGACACCCAACAGCCGATGTATTTTCGTGCTGGGGTGTCGTTAAACATTCATTCATTCATTCATTCCATATCAAAGAAAAACCTCTAAAGCGGGACTATATGGTGAACGAATAACAGTGGTCAAGTCAAACGCAAAATGACAATACAATCACCATGCTATAGGTCAATAAAAGGTCCACTGGCAATGTTATCAAGTGTATTGGCCGATTCTCTCCATCTGCACATACTACCACCGTTTAACTGTAACAGAATAGCAATAAAAATCCCAGAATGACGTTTCGCTTCCCCGACTGACAAGGAAATTCAATTGAGTTTGAGAATACAATTACCTAGAAAAGGCAAGCCATACGACGACACTTAAAATACACTGTTTTGTCAAACTACTGTTTATATGAAATTAATGGCAATACCTATGGAATATCCCTCGGCCACCACTCTCTCACTCTCTCTCTCTCTCTCTCTCTCTCTCTCTCTCTCTCTCACTCACACTCACACTCACACTCACACTCACACTCACACACACACACACACACACACACACACACACTCTAGGACAGAGGTGGAACGCACGCTCACTCTCCTAAATGTTCATTTGTTAGCACAATGTTCTGCAGAACAATAAATCACAAGTAGATTTTGAATATCGTGCCCATGGATTCCAAAAACAAGTGCATGTGTAAACATCAGTTTTCAAGTAAATATAATTACATAAGTGTGTGAAGGAAGAAATGCATAATATAAAAATGTTTCGGTATAAATGGCCAGCGAGGCGGAAACTAGCTCAGTCGGTAGAGTGTTCGCCCGAGGTGATTGATTCAATCACTTCAGTGGACCCATTCTCCGATTGAATTTTTTTCCAGTCCCAACCAGTGCACCACGACTGGTATATCAAAGGCTGTGCTTTGTGCTGTCCTATTGCTTGGAAAGTGCATATAAAAGATCACTTGCTGCAAATGGGGAAACGTAGCAGGTTTCCTCTCTGAGATTATGTCAGAATTTACTAAATGTCCGACATCCAATATCCGACGATCAATAAATCAATGTGCTCTAGTGGTGTCGTTAAACAAAACAAAATTTAACTTTTAAAAGGCAAGCGACGGCATAATATGCAAGCCATTAGCTCCAAGGATGAATAGTAGACAAGATACCGAGCTCGCGCCCCAGTACCGGTTTCATTCCAGGGCCCGTGCTTATAAAACCTGAAGTCTAGACTTTAATAAACTCCAGACTTTAACATAATGCTATTTGTGTGGTGTTGTTATGGCGTTAAAGTCTGGACTTTATTAAAGTTTAGACTAAGGTTTATAAGCACTGGGCCAGAGCGAGGTTTAATGGTTCAGTCGTCCACCACACCGACAGTGCTCTCTTTGACTAAACAATTTTCAAGCTATCAGCAATAAACCAAATAAAGCCTGGTTTTCATAAAATCTTTAGCCTGTTGCCAGCCGAGCGGAACACAGAAAACGATTCTAGAAACACTGTTGCACGACGGACCGTGACCGATCGGCGACGGATCGAAGTTGAAACATATTCAACCTTGCATATCTGACGCATAGCGTCAGCGTTGGCCTGATTTTATGTAAACCAGGCTTAAGCTGTTTTACACGGAATGCGGATACCTTGCCTGTATACGTAGGTGGTGGTGGTGGTGGTAGTTGTGGTGGTGGTGACTGATCTGTAGAACGATATTAACCCGAAATTCTGTTAAATACTAGCAATTTTGACAGAATTACTGCATGTTTGTTTTTGTTTAACGACACCACTGGAGCACATTGATTAACTAACTGGTAATTCTGACATGTGGTCATCAGAGGAAACCCGCTACATTTTTCCAAATGCAACAAGGGATCTTTTTATATAATTCCTGCATGTATAAACTAAAAGGGAGGGTGGCTTTAGACCAAATTATCTACTCTATCCTATCATTCTTTCTAATCAGTGACGGACAATAATGACAATTCTAACATTTCACTAAAACCCTATAAATACCCGTACAATAAAAGATGCATGTATATACATGCGGGTATTATTATTACACAGTAATGTCGCATTTTAATGACTTCTTTGGGCTTCATGTACAAATGATGCTCAACTCTTTAATATATAAATACAAAAATAGGATGAAAATGTTTACGATCATGGATGAGCCGAATGGTATGTATAATAAGCCAGATTCACACTTCGCAATTTCAATCATACTGCACACAACAACGTATGGCTGGTTGGTAAATTCGAATCAGGAAAATAACGGTACTTAACACGATGCAATACTAACAGTTGTGGAAGTGTTATGTAACACACGAATAGGATTAATACTAAGTAGTCCAAGCTCAAAATTCTGCAAACGCCCCGTGAGCTTAGTGGTTAAAGAATCCGCGATTTAAGGTTTGTGTTCGCGTCCCAAACCGGCCTCGATGGCGCAGTGGCATAGGGTTCGGAGCCCTACTCCCAACTCTGAGCGAGTTCTTAAGGGGTCATTGGGTACTAGGTGTAAGGCCACTACACCCTCTTCTCTCTCACTAACCACTAACCAACTAACAACTAACCCACTGTCCTGGACAGACAGCCCAGATAGCTGAGGTGTGTGCCCAGGTCAGCGTGCTTGAACTTTAATTGGCTATAAGCACGAAAATAAGTTGAAATGAAATGTGTTTGCGTGTTTACGGACCGCAACCCAAAACGAATTTTAACGTCTCATTTAGGAACGTGTAACGTTAATACTATCCCACAAATTAACTCCTGCTCTAGATTGTCGGGCTGGATAGCATTTGTATCCAGGACAACGTGCAGAATTTCAAGTGGACAACAAATAAATGAAGAAAGAACTTAACTGGTGCAGAGGCGCCTGCTGACCCCGACCTAGAGCGAGTTCCAGTGGGAAGGTAATACAGCCATTGATTCGACTTTCGCTGAAGTCATGTACTACTGATCTTTTCACAAAACATGGACATGGCCAGATCAGTAACAGATTGTCAGTCCTTCATATTTAGGACCAAATAAAAGTTCAAACTGAAATTAAGCTCATGATTTAACATACATGAAACAAATATATGTTTAAAAAAAAAAAAATAATAATAATATGATCCCATAACATGACTTCTCTTTTTTGCATGTCGGAAATTTAAAACTAACGCACGTGTTTCATTTCAGCACACAATGGAATTCATACAAGATACATCAATACATTTCTACATATCTATCTTACTACATACATTTATAACCAGAAATTGCACCCAAAGGATCGATAGAAAATGCCCCATATCGATAAACAGATAAACAACGTACATTTACAGACTATCCGTAGTATTAATTTGTGTATGCCAATTCGTATTTGATTTGGTCGTTATTTCACCAATTCTTATCCAACATCAAATAGTACAAACGAAAAACATGTCCTAGCGACAAGGATATGATCCACAACCAATCCTGACTAAGCACATCATGCCTGGCTTTCTAAAAACCTGCAGCTATTTGCCCACAAACGCAGAACAAAGAAAATACATTTGGGAACACGACCACAGAAACAGATGTTAATGTTTGTTTTGTTTAGCGACCAAGCGGGCAGGGTGGCCCAGTGGTACAGTGCCCGCCTGATGCGCGGTCGGTCTAGGATCGATCCCCGTCAGCTGACCACTGGGTTTTTTTCTCGACATAACCATATGTCCGACGCCGATATAACCGTAATTAAAATGTGTTGAATGCGTCGTTAAACAAACCAACAAACAAACAAATGTTTAACGACCACTAGAGTGCGTTGATTATTTATCATCGGCTATTAGACGTTAAACATTTGGCAATTCTATGTAATCATCAGAGGAAACTCGCTGCAGTTTTTCTAATGCAGCTAGGGCTCTTTTATATGTATGTTCCCATAGATAGAAAAGCATATACCACGGCCTTTGACTAGTTGTGGTGCACTGGTTGTAACGAGAGAAAAAACAATTAGTTGTATGGATTCATCAAGGTGGTTCGATCCTGCGAAAAAAGTACCTCAAGCGAACACTCAACAGACACAAACGTCTGCGACTGGGTTCCCATAATTTTTTTTTTTAAAAGCATTTCGTCTGCGTGGGCAAGTTCGGATTTAAGAAATAGTCGGTCAAATTGAAATGTCAAGCATTTAAGAGTACTGCAACGCAATACATATTCTCTAAAAGGCACACAAAACTGTCCTATCCTAAATTCAAGGGCCATAACTGGAAAACAATTGTTCGTATTTTCCCAAATTCAAGGGCCATAACTCTGTCAAAAATGGGTAAATCGTGATGGAAGTCAAGCTTGTTCTCAAACTGCATGATAAAGCTATAAACACAATTTCAACTCAATGTATCATGGTATTGTAAAAACAACATCCGAAGAACTATAGGTGGAACAGACACAGGACGGAGATGAATCCTATAATCACCTTCGGTTGGACCCGTAGGGGATTAGGAAAAACAAGTGCACTGATCAAAGTGCATGCGTGTGTGTGTATGCAAGCGTGTGTGCTGCAGGGGTTGGGTGGAATGGTATATTAATAAGTTACTGATAACAACAGGATAAAAACTACCTGTTTACAGTCAGACTTGACATTTATGTGTGCTAGATTTACCGCTTTTTCGTAAGAAACTGCAGCTGGCATGATCTTTGAAATAATCTTGGTTGTCCAAAATATATTGCTTGAATAAAACAGTTTAAAGAATGAGGAAACATCATCTTCCGTGGTCTGTCTGGTAACCAAGTTCCACACCAACTTTGATCGAGATCGTAGTTCACTACAAAATATCAGGCATTAACACGGGACTTCGTTCTTCATATTATTAACTTTCCAAACACTACGGATTTCAAGGCAAATTCACAACATAAACATAAACACACCTCCGTCAATTCTGGAACCTTTGCACGTTATGAACTGAACACAAATGATTACACAAACTTGTCAGAAAGTCACCGGTATATCAAACATGTAGGTAATATGTACCAGTATCCACAGTGGATTTTTTCACACTACGATTAGAAAATGGCTTGGAAAATCAATAATGGTGGACTCATCCTTCTCCGAATGTGCTGCATGCATGATTTGCTGCCAAGAAATAGCTACTTGGTCTGATGTTTTATTTTCGTTGACCACCTCTCACTAAACTGTACGCTGAAAAGGCTGAATTATAATGTTCCCTGGTGTTCTGGTCTATCGAGATTGTGAACCAATGCTTGCTATTGATTTAATAATTTAGCAGAACTGAGCATCCTCTTGATGACCGCTTTAATCAGCCTAAAGGCGCGACTGTAGTCGATGCAACATGACCTATTCCCCCAATCCTTAACGCAATCCGTTTAATCAATAGTCCGTGAAGTTCGAATGTCGAGGCCAGGAGATCCTGGTTTCCTGGTAGGAACATTTCATAAGCTGTTATCAAAGTCTTCGGTCTGCTTGCTAAGGCAAATAAAAAAAAGAGAGAAAGAAAAACACCTGGGAGTAATTATTAATGTCAATGGAAGGAAGAGGGGTTTTTTGTGGGGGGTTTTGCATTGTCTATAAAAAGAAATAAAGTTCGCTTTGTTCGGCAGAAATTCAAACAGCAGTCAAAGTAGAATATCGAATATCGACGATCACACAATTTTGTTTTATATTCCTGAACTCATGATTGTTGGAAGCGGGGGGTCTGTGTTCTTTTAATGCCACAAGATCTCAGAATTCATAAAAGATCTTAGAATTCTAAAATTCAAGAATATCTTCAGACTGATGTATAGGCTACCGCATATGCCAGATTTAACAAATATATTCTTTCAAATTAACAACAATTTTCTTTTTTAAAGTAATAGATGTTTTTAGCACTGTGGGAGCTTCCCTTCAAAACTTCTTTTTTTCTTCAATTTTTTAAACATTTTATTTCCATCTCCTACGTCAGAGTTCCAAGTTCACTGTGGCTGTTCCTTGGCACTTTGGAATTTAATAATTGTTTTCCTTCTCTTTTTTTCTCATTTTACTGATTCGTATTGTTACTCAATTCCCTATGCAGTTTTCTTTGCTGGAAGCTTTTTATCAATGTATGTATTATAGAAAAACTGTGCGAACAGGATAAAATAACTCAAATACATCAGTGACGAGTATTTTAAATTTTCGTAACTCTGCTCGCAGTATTCTCCCCTGGCTTTCACTCGGTACACGGAAATGTTGACGATGCACCCCACCGACATCTGCACGAGCTGCAAGGACGTGATGACAACGTTGACGTACTTGGGGAAGTTGAATCGCATGGCCCTGCACGCATAGTAGGTATACATGAACGAATGTACTATGAAATTCATCACCATGAACCACCTACCGGCAGCGGTGTGTGATGCGTAGCTATACCACACGTACAGTAGAACGGTTATGTGATGATACCAGTGTAGGAAGATTAGCTGTTGCTTCCTCAACACAATGAATATCGTGTCCCCTAGTTCGAACACTTTTGAAACGGTAAACAAACAGCACCAAAAGCCCGTGGGGCCCATGAAGTACGTCGGCACACATATAGAATACTGGAACCCGTGGACACGCAAAACGGTATGAAGTTCCGGGACGGTGCGGATGGCACCTATTATGCTGAACACCGCCAACAACCCACTCCACAGCGCCAACGCCGGTCTCAGTCCGTAACTAGGGCGTTCTTTCATGTACATCTGTGCTCCAAATATCACGAGAACGTACATTCCCGAATAAAAAAACGAGTCGGTCCATCTTTCGAGCATAAACTTGAAGAAGGATGGTTCGTCGAAATTTTTCTCGAAGTGGAACAGGTACGAGTAATTGTGTTCTCCCATCAGTGCCATCTTGGAACCGATAGTCGTGACTCTTCACTCACGTGCTCGCAACAAATTCACGGAGAAGCCCTTCACGCGCACCCGCCGTTTCCAGGATAAATTACCACACCGGGTTCATTTATCACAAGGTCGATGAATAGCGCACGCCGGAAAACGGCGTGTGTGATTTGCTGAATGAATGAACTGAGAGTAACAGGCCAATGAACATCGCGGACGCATTTGACACTCGAGAAAACGGGCTTCTAAACAAACGTTAACAGCTTTGTCATAATACCGTTATATATAGGTGTTATAGTTATATATAGGTATTATAATGGGCGTGTATTCGTGTAGTAGTCGGGATGGTGGGGTGAGGATGGATGGTGTTTGGGGGTGGATGAATAATTAAAAGTGTTTAAACATTTAATAAATTAACTTATTTCGACCTATTATGTTTGATACTATTCCAAGATGGATGATACATAATTATATTTCATAATGTTTGACGATACTATGTGTAACAATTATTATGTCAGTACTATTAATTTTATTCTTCCAGTCACTAATGGAAGTTTACGTATTGCCTTGTTATTTTAAGTTTCAACAATACACCTTTTAAATATACAAAAACGTAACTGACTGTTTTGCTACATTTAAATCAAGATTTAAATGTATTCATTATCCGATATAATTGTAATTAGATTTTAAACCACTACATTCTCAGAATAAACGTACGAGACAGGGATGCAGGGATGGGGGGGGGGGGGGATGCAT
>JAECMU010055321.1:0-10403 GCA_016106625.1 Dracogyra subfuscus | reverse complement strand
TGTGTGTGTGTTCAAGTGTGTGTGTGTATGTTTATGGGTTGGTGAATGTTGGATGTAGGTTTATGTGTGTGTGTGTGTGTGTTCAAGTGTGTGTGTGTATGTTTATGGGTTGGTGAATGTTGATAAAGCACACACCTGAGGTGCGATAGATCACAGGATATGTTGCTCTACCAATTTGGGGATTTGATCAGAAAATTTGTAGTCAAGTTTAAGCATTATACTGCATACCGATAACAGAATTATTTTTAAAAATAGTTATACACATACATGTACACATGACCCACCGTTTTCCAATTAGCTTTTTGGTGAATTGGTAATGACAAATTTATATTTGCCAAATTCATCTTTACCCTGGTATTGCATGACTATCCTGTTTATGGCAAAGTGCATATGAAATATCCCATGCTGCTTTCTGAAAGATAAAAGGATGTGACATGGCAGCATTGGCTTTCTTTTGTTCCTTCTCTCTCTCTCTCTCTCTCTCTCTCTCTCTCTCTCTCTCTCTCTCTCTCTCTCTCTCTCTCTCTCTCTCTCTCTCATTTTTTTTCTATAATTACTTGTTTTGTTGTAGCCTATCTAAAGGAGACGGAGAATGTGTCTGTTCAAGCGCAGGTTCGTGAAAACCAAACTCGGACCATGTTAGACCAGGTCAGCAGCGAACTCACACAATTACGAAGTAAGTGTAATTATTGACTCCTCATGGACACTAAACTCGGATCATCTTAGACCATGTCAGAAGCGTACAACTACGAAGTAAGTGTAATTATCAACTATCCTCGTGAAAACCAAACTCTGATCAAATGCAAATGTTGACGAAACTATTTTTTATTGATAAAAATAAAGCAGTTTACAATTTACGGTCAGTATGGCATATAAACAGTTAAGAATATCATGTAACTAAAAGTACTATTTTTAAATACTATTAAGGTACAAACAGTGACTATGTTGCTACTAGGCTATATGGTTTACATGTGACACTATTACAGTATACACACGTAACTAAACTTAAAATAAAAAGCTGGTCTGACCCACGGCACTAACTAACGACCGCCGGTAGTAGGGGTGCATAGTAGTTGGTTACAAGTGCCTCTTAACAATACCAGAAAGTAGCTACTGAACACTCTCCGAAGTGGTCAGTCTAAGCCCACAGCTAAAAGCTGATGGGGAATGACAGGTATGTGGCACAGACAGCCACACGAGACAAGCACCTGTCGCGGTTGGAGAGACAAGGACTGGGATGTGAAGGTGGACAGCGAAAGACGTTGAAAGATAAGAGGAGTTGCCAGATCGGGAAGAAATGAGATGGAATTCAAAAGAGAGAAAGGAAAGGGGACAGTGGGATAAAAACCTTAAAAACAAACTAAACAAAATAAATCACACTATAACTTAAATTTAATGTTTATATTTTACGATATATACATTAGGTTTTGTCTCTATCAATAATAAACAAGAAAAAACATTACGCGAGATTGTTGCATTTCCGCTTCAAAACCCAAACTGCGAGGATTAGTAATTCAACATGCACTGACTATACAGAGATCTACATACCGTAGCTAAAACAAACCTGCATGTGTTTTTAAAAAGTACTTTAACTAAACCATGTATACAACAACATTGTTTTACCCTTGGCGTAGCTATGATTTTATATTGGGAGGCACCCACATTGGGTTGTATATAGTGGCATTCACACGCTCTTTGAGTTGTGTTACCGGTGTGTGTGTGTGTGGGGGGGGGGGGGGGGGGGGGGNNCAGGCAAATATAAAATATAATGAAGTGAAAAAAGGTGTTATGAGGCATGCATGATCCCATCTCTGGGGCTTTACTTTTAGTATTTAAGGAGCATTGGTACACATTTATTACAACGAGCTACATGCACTCTCGACATACTAAATTCAAAACATACGTAGATCCCTCCTTTTATTTTTCGGCAGACCATTCAGAATTGCACCTAATTTCCTTCATACAAAACTTTTGAAAATGCTTTGGGACATTCCAAATTCCATAGCACCCATAACCATCCTCCACCTGTTACCGACCCCGGTCAGGCTACTGGTATATTCTTGTACCTGCCAGCGCAGGAGGTCCCCCTCTCCACACCACCCCCATCCTTTCCTGTCCTGGGCAGAGAAGCCAGCCGAGACCGGCACCTGTGCCCAGGACAGGTGTGTGCTACAACAGCTTGTTCTGAGTGTGCACGTTTAACACTCTGACCTGACCTGACCTGACTTGACCTGATCTGACATTTATTATAGCTACCTGGGGCGGAACATAGCCCAGTGGTAAAGTGTCCGCGTGATGCGCGGTTGGTCTGAGATCGATCCCCGTCGGTGGGCCCATTAATTGGGCTATATCTAGTTGCAGCCAGGTCACCACGACTGGTATACCAAAGGTCGTGATATGTGCTATATCCTGTCTGTGGGATGGTGCATATAAAAGATCCCTTTCTACTAATGGAAAAATGTAGCGGGTTTCATCTCTAAGACTATATGTAAAAATTACCAAATGTTTGACATCCAATAGTCATTGATTAATAGATCAATGTGTTCTAGTGTTGTTGTTAAACAAAACAAACAAACTTTATAGTTATTCTTGAATACATGTCGATCCTCCACAGTGTGTATTTTGGAATACATAAACCTTCATTTGCCCTTGTCAGTCATCTAGTTTCAACTCTTTCAAAAACGAATTTCATGCAATATATTGAAGGACATATAAAATCGTCTTTTTTTAAAACCTTTTTTGGTAATATGTGCCAGACAAAAAATGCATTTTAAAATCAAAAGAAACCTTTTGTGTACTTTCCTTGCATTCCAACACACTCCCCTCTCCAGTTTGTTACAGTTCATTGTAGCAGGGGAGACATGTTTAAAAACAGACTAAAACTGGGTCAACTGTAGTTCTGGAAACCGGAAAAATAAAATTACCTCATTGAAATACATGACATACAAATAGTGTTACATTGGTTCATGATAATTTGTCATGTGCTGCAGGATCGATCCTCCTCATTAGACTTGAAGTTCTTTTATTTTGTATTAAAAACACTTTGGTATACATAGAGATTATTATACGAGCTTGTGTGTCATACTGAGTTTACGAAATGACTGATTATTGTATTGCCCGAGTGAGAGCGAGGGTAATATATGAATCCTGACATGAGTTTTGTAAAATCAGTACGATTCACACACTTCTTTCTTTATTATCTACATTATCCAAATATCATTTTCCTGAATAACAAGTTAGGACTATGTCAAAATGTTTCAAACGTAACTAAAAAGAGATGATGAAATGACGTCATTTTGATAAGCATTTACACCGGGGAAGCCGCATTAAGTTATGACATGGCTTAACAAAATTACGACATTGTTGTGCACGTGAAATCATTGTGACACATGTGGGCCATACTGATTATATATATTGAACTACATGTATGTGGATAATAAATACTGTTATGTCTATGGGAAAGTCTATGTAAAGATTCCTTTATGGAACACAGGATCGAACCACCTCGGTGGTTCCATTCAACTGATTTTTTTCTGCTTCCAACCAGTGCACCATAACTGGACAAAGGTCATGGTATGTGCTTTCCTGGGAAAGTGCATATAAAAGATCTCTTGCTGCATCAGATAAAATGTAGCGGATGTCCTCTGATGACTACACGTCCAATGGCCAACGATTAATTTATCGATGTGTAAAAAGTTTGGTTTGTTTAACGACACCACTAGAGTATATTGATCTCTTAATCATCGGCTATTAAATGCTAAACTTTTGGTAATTTTAACATATAGTCTTAGAGAAGAAAACCACTCCATTTTTTTAAATAATAGCAAGGGATCTTTTTTATGTCTTATCCCACAGACAGGATAACACATACCACAGGTTTTGATACACATCTATTATGCAAATGCTAAAATGTTGGAAGTGTCATTAAGTAAGCATTCCTTTCCTTTCATTTAGATAATTCACTGAATCTGCATGTTCATTTTTGTTTTCTACTTCACACAGAGAAAGTGAGTGAAGCTGAAAAACAAATACAACGACTCGAGCCACAGTGCAGAAACATGAAGGGTGACATTGCAAACAAAGAAAAAGACCTTGAACAGACAAAAGGTAATGGTATATAGTACAGTATTAGCAGGGGTTGAAATAGTCGATCACTCGGTGTACATGAACACATTAATATTAATATCAGTCACGTGCATTTTAATTGGTTCAGGGGGCGAGACATATAGCCCAGTGGTAAAGCACACAACTAATGTGCTGTCAATCTAGGATCGATCTCCGTCCATGGGCCCACTGGGCAATTTCTCGTTCCAGCCAGTGCATCTCGACTGGTATATCAAAGGCTGTGGTATGTGCTGTGCTGTATGTGGGATGGCACATGTAAAACATCCCTTGCTATTAATGAACAATGTTGGGGTTTTCCTCTCTATAACTGTCAGAATGACAATAGGTTTGAAATCCAATAGCTGATGATTATATTGTTAAACAAAACAAACTTTTTAAAATTGGTTCCTAATTGGCCTGTAATTGTGTGTGTGTTTGTGTGTGTGTATCTCTGTGTCTGTGTGTGTTTGGTTGGACGTGTGTGTTTGTTTGTGTGTGTGTGCGTGTGTGTGTGTGTGTGTGTGTGTGTGTGTATCTGTGTGTGTGTGTGTTTGGTTGGATGTGTGTATGTGTCTCAATGTGCGTGTGTTTGGTTGGATGTGTGTGTTTGTTTGTGTTTGTGTGTGTGTGTATGTGCATGTGTGTTTGTGTGTGTGTGTGTTTGTGTGTGTGTATGTGTGTCTGTATGTGTGTGTGTGTATGTGTGTCTGTGTGTGTGTGTGTGTGTGTGTGTGTGTGTGTTTAAGAGTGTGTGTGTGTGTTTAAGAGTGTGTGTGTTTGTTTGGATATGTTTGTGCTTGGATGTGTGTGTGTGTGTTTGTTTAAATGTGTGTGTGTGTTTAACAGTTTGGGTTTGTATATAGAGAATGTAGGCCAATGGCAGATCAAGCACACACCTGAGGTGCGATAGATCACAGGATCTGTTGCTCTGTATGGATTCTCTATATTTGTTTTCATTCCATCCAGTGGCCGTTGACGAGTTAATCAAAGGTTGTGGTCTGCTAGGGTTTAAGTAGGACGCCGAAAATTAATATCAATTTGGCGAATTTGATGAGAAAAATTGTAGCCAAGTTTAATCATATTATTATTTAGCATACCAATAACAGAATAATGTTTTAAAATAGCTATACACATACATGTACAAATGACCCACCGTTTTTGAATTAGCGTTTTGGTGAATTGGTAATGAAATATATTCGCCAAATTCAACTTTACTCTGGAATTTACTGTTCTGTTTATGGCAAAGTGCATGTGCTGCTTTCTGAAAGATATAGCATATGATGTGGCAATATTTGCTCTCTCTCTCTCTGTCTCTCTCTGTCTCTCTGTCTCTGTCTCTCTCTCTGTCTCTCTCTCTCTCTCTCTCTCTCTCTCTCTCTCTCTCTCTCTCTCTCTCTCTCTCTCTCTCTCTCTCTCTCTCTCTCTCTCTCTCTCTCTCTCTCTCTCTCTCTCTCTCTCTCTCTCATTTCTTTCCTGTAATAATTACTCATTTTTAATGTTATAATTACTTTGTTTTGTTACAGCCTATCTGAGGGAGACAGAGACTGTGTTTGTTCAAGTCCATGTTCGAGAAAACCAAACTCGGATCACCTTAGACCATGTCAGAAGGGAACTCGCACAGTTACAAAGTAAGGATAATTATCGACTATTCTCGTGACAACCAAACTCGGATAATTCGAAATGTTTTCAAATTATTTTTAAATCGCTGGCATAATTCTGCAAGTAAGGTTTTGATTGGTGGACATGCGCTCCAACTGGCTACTGTTAGATCCACATGTAATAGTGGAGCTAATTTTAATTATATTGCATTGGGCTATTTCTCATTCCAGTCAGTGTACAATGACTGGTATACTATCAAAGGCCATGGTTAGTGCTGTCCTGTCTGTGGGATGGTGCTTATAAAAGATCCATTGCTGCTAATGGAAACATGTACTCTAGTGGTGTCGCTAAACGTTACCTCTTACTGCCTGATAGAAAGAACACGAACAAACTGCTGAATCCAAACTAGTGAGGTTAAAAGCCCAGAATAAAAAAAGACTAATTGTTATGCCTCAAAGCAGCCTATATGTATACATGTTCAATGTATATGTTGCAGCATGTGTTTTTACACATTCAAGCTGTATATACAGTTTAACACACTATGATTGGTATACCAAAGGCCGTGCGGGCAGCATAGCCCAGTGGTACAGTGCCCGCCTGATGCGCGGTCGGTCTAGGATCGAGCCCCGTCAGCTAACCACTGGGGTTTTTTCTTGACATAACCATATGTCCGACGCCAATATAACCGTACTTAAAATGTGTTGAGTGCGTCGTTAAACAAAACAAAACAATACAAAACAACCAAAGGCCGTGGTATGTTACATTCCTGTCTGGGATGGTGCATATAGAAGATCCCTTGTTATTAATCTAAGACTACATATGTATATGTCAAAATTACAAAAGTTTTGACATCCAAAATCTGATGATTAAGTTTTTAAATGTGCTCTGGTGGTGTTGTTAAATAAAACAAATTATAGACAGTTTAACAAAAATAACATGCAAACATACCAGGCCAAATTTACAAAACCTGTTTTTCACTTACATATGTGTATAACTACATGCATTTACAATCTAAAACACCTGCATTTAAGAAAAAAAAATCCAGCGGCAGTAAAATCGATGTGCGGTCGGTCTGGGATCGATCCCCATCAGTGGGTCCATTGGGCTATTTTTTTTCCTGCCAGTGCATCACGACTGGTATATCAAAGGCCGTGGTATGTGCCATCCTCTCTGTGGGATGATGCACATGAAAGATCCCTTGCTACTAATTAATGGAACAATTAGGCAGGTTTTCTTTCTTAGACTATATGTCATACTTTCTAAATGTTTGATATCCAATAGCCGACGATTAATAAATTAAAATTAGCTCCAGTGATGTCGTTAAAATAAACAAAAATATGTTTGGTGTGTGTGTGTGTGTGTGTGTGTGTGTGTGTGTGTGTGTGTGTGTGTGTGTGTGTGTGTGTGTGTGTGTGTGTGTGTGTGTTTGGATTTGTATGGGTGGGTGCGTGGATGAATGTGTTTATGTGAGAATATACAAGTATGTTTTAATGTTTCCATGTGCATGTTCATGATCAATGACAATTTTGTTTTTAATTCCTTAATTTTGTTTAAAATTTATTTTGTTTTTAAATTATAAATTGCAATTTTGCAGATGAAAATCATTACCTCAAAGGTAAGTAATTTTTTATTTATAATCAAGCATTCATTTCGTATAATGTTTATGTCCTGAGTGAAATAATCTGCCATTCGCCCTACGTGAAGAACATGTGCATAAATAATGGAGTTTTTTTGTTTAAGTTTTTTTTTTTAAATAGCAGGGTGAGTGTTTATTTTGTTATAGCCCAGTCCCACTGCTCCGTTTCTCTATCCGACCTCGATCCGACCAAAATGTAGCGAAACGGTCAGTATCTAGCAACATTTGAAGTTATATCCGTGGCCCTTCCGACCAAAAGGTTTGCCCCCTGCATTCTCCTAGTTCCCTTCCGTGCGCTTCGACCAGTCGTTAAGTTGCTTCCGTTTCATGTTAGTATGTTCCGTTGTCTGCTCGTTCGATTGTGGACAGTTCGTTCCCCGTCCGGCAGAGACGCTTATCCGAACGGCGCTAGTTGTTTCCGATTCCTACACGCATACTACCAGCTCCTTCCGTTCTTGGTCAGACCTCGGCCAGTTCTTTCCGAACCCCATCCAACCAAAAAGCGACGGTGTGGACTACTCTGACGTCCAGAACGGACGTATATAGTTCAGGCCCGTACGGCTCCGATTCAGACGCTTGTCAGATTTTTAGCAGTCCACAACGGAGTTCAGCAGTTTCTTTCATCACTGTTTTATGAAGAAAAGTAGACACAGACATGCCAAGACAAAAGAAAGACAAGAACCAAACGGCAGTCCGACCAAACCGTATGAAACGTGTGTGTTCCGACTGTCCCAAACCTCGTCCGCATGGCATACGATCTGATCGTATCCTATAAGTATCCCATCCAACCTGCTTCCGAACAAGCCAACGGAGACGTTCTGGCGATTATTTTAAACATTTCTTAATTTCCAAATCTCCCTCCGGATGACGTTTCATTTCACGCTAAAAAGAGCCGAATTAAAAGTATCCTACTAGTATCCAAACTTGGTCCGCATCATTTCGTTTCCTGCCAGTACCTTCCGGATGTCAAACGAATAGGAAACGGAAGGAGAAACGGAGCAGTGGGAGAGCGCTTTTAGGGAGAAAACAAATGCAATCTGGCTATGACTAAAAACTCAGGGTAGTCCCTTTGATGCATGTATTAATGTTAGTGTATTTTGAACACTATTCATTGATTATTCATGTTTATTACAAAACATGATATACTTGTACTGGTTTATTAGATTAATACCCATTCAACAACTCATCAGTAGAAGATTATAAATAAACCAGTACCAGTATATCATGCCTTGCCCAAATGTACTGACTCCATAACCTCACCATTCTAGTGACACACACCTCTTCTCCCCCACCCCTTCCTCATATTCTCTTTCGCTCTCTGTTTCTCTTCACCTCTCCCCCGTCTTGGTCTCCCTCCCTCTTGCTATCTCTATCCGTGTTTCCCTCTATCTCGCTCTCTTTTTCTCTCTCCCTGTATCTCTGTTCTCTGTTTATCTCTCTCTATTTATCTGTCTCTTTCTCTCTCTGCCCCCTCCCGCCTCCCATCTCTCTCATTCTCTCTCATTCTCTCTCTCTCTCTCTCTCTCTCTCTCTCTCTCTCTCTCTCTCTCTCTCTCTCTCTCTCTCTCTCTCTCTCTCTCTCTGTAACTGGTTGTAAACCTCACAGCTTGCCTATTTTCAAACACAGTTTGTGTAATTTCAATTTCAGGACGGTTAAATTTACAAAACAGCTATGAAGATGAAGACGTATCCTAGTTATCACCAATTTTTTAAAAGGATATTCCACATTTATCACCAATGTCATACAAGAAAAAGGACATCTTTGTGTTGAACTCATTGGAAAACAGTCTTGCTTCTGCTAATGCTTAATAATGCAAAAATGTAGTTAAAAAAACAACAACAAAAAACTAGCATGCTTTTAACTTGCTCCTTTGCTCACCATGACTTAGCTCACCTCCATCCAAATTGTGTCTCTGCATACGAAAGAAAGAAAAAAATGTTTTATTTAATGACACACGCAACACATTTATTTTAGTTACGGATATATGGTGTCAGACATATGGTTGAGGATCACACATATACTGAGAGAGGAAACCTGCTGTTGCCACTTCATCGGCTACTCTTTTCGATTAGTAGCAAGGGATCTTTTATATGCACCATCCCACATACAGGATAGTACATACCACGGCCTTGGATATACCAGTTGTAGTGCACGTGGTGGAACGAACAATAGCTCAATGGGTTCACCAATAGGAATCAATCGCAGACCGACCGCTCACTGGGCTACGTAACCCCCCACCCACCCCCACCCCCACCCCCATCTGCATACAACGGTTGTGTCAAAGCTGTGGTCCTGCCCAGTGACAAAACATTCACCTAATGTGTGGTCGGTCAAGGATCGATCACCGTCGGTGAGCCCATTGAGCTATTTTCGTATTTCAGCAGTACACCATAACTAATTTATTAAAGGCTGTGGGATGTGTTATCCTGTCTGTGGGATGGTGCATGTTAAAGATTCCTTGCTACTAATGGAAAAATGTGGCATGTCTTCTGTCTTAAGACTGTATGTCAGAATTACCAAATGTTTGACATCCAATAGTAAATGTTTACTCAAGTAATGTGCTCTAGTGGTGTCATCAAACAAGACAACTAACTCTTATTGCGTGGTGTCATGAATTGGGATTTATCACCTTGCGGTGGAAGAGATACCCATGTGATAATTATCGTCTTTTCACATTGTGAAATACGTCTTTCGATAGGTAGATCAATGGTAAAACGCCCACTCGATGCGTGGTCGGTCTGCGATAGTTCCCTGTCGGTGGGCCCATTGGGCTATTTCTCGTTCCAGCCAGTGCACCATGGCTGGTATATCAAACGCCGTGCTATATACTACCTTGTCTGTGGAATGGTGCATATAAAAGATCCCTAGCTGCTAATCGAAAAAGAGTAGCACATGAGTGGATTTCCTCTCAATATCTGTTTGGTCCTTACCAATATGTCCGATGCCATATAACCGTAAATAAAATGTGTTAAAGGGACAGTCCCTAGTAACGGCTAGTTCTTAACCATTACGCCGTTGTTTTTCGCTAATAAACCCATTTTTTCACAAAAGAAATTGCACTTT
>JAECMU010055258.1:951-18184 GCA_016106625.1 Dracogyra subfuscus | reverse complement strand
ACGACTTGAGCAAATTATTTACTTATTTTGTACAATTGTACTTGTAAAATGTCTGAACTTAATCATTTTTTGTTTACATCATTACCACACAATTGCATGGCGTGACTCATCTTCCAGGGGTAGCTCACATATAATAAAAAAACATGTACAACCAACTGGGCTACATAATTGTTCACATGTTAGCGAAGTGTTGTTCACATGTTCAACGTTTAATATTATAAGTATTTGTAAGAAATAGATACAAACAAAGTGGGGGTAAAGTTCTCCTTATCCTAACAGAACCTAACTTCATTTGCGCTAGACAGAACTGAAAAACAAAGTAAACTTCCTAGGTAAACTTGCTTTTCCCCTTTGGTTCTTGATGTGTGTTTAAGAAAATTCCATCCAATGGATGACATCATGGTCGTGATTTTACTTGTAATCATATCTTTAGTCATTTAATAGTCACCAAATTAACTGCCAATCAAAACCCTCAATTAATTCAAGATTTAAAAACAAACACCCCAGAACTCGGAACACTATGAGGCAGATGACAAAAACTAAGACAGCATTCGGTAATATTCTTCCCGAGATTTTCTGAATGGTTATGAACTGGATCCGAATGTCTTTGTTTTATAAAAACTACACCTAACTGCATTCGGTCTACAATATCAATGTTTATAATTTAATATGAATGAATGTTGGCAAATTACGGTATGCCAATATACATTCAGTTTTGCGAACCAAAATGTCATACAATTATTAATAGTGGCTCATATATTACAAATAAAAGATCGCCCAAATAATATTATCTGGGCTACTAACGCCATTATTTTTCAATATTTAAGTCGCCCAAACGGGACTTTGGTCGAATTTGGCTACCTGGCTACAGACCGTTTCGAGCCCTGTTGACAGTAATGATATTTTGATACGCTAGGTTTGACATTATTGATATTTTGATACGCTAGGTTTGGAAATCAAGAGACTTTGGTGAAAGAGGTTACCAGACTGGTGAGGTCTAATCCTGGGGGTGTCAGTCAGATTCCTGAGGCTCTTAATTTCCTGGTCACACCAAGCAGTGTCGAGGCGGAAGCATCGGAGGTGGGTAATATATATAGCTAAACACTAAACAATTATTTTAAATGATGAAAAGAACTTAAAGATTAATTATGTATATACTTACCTTTGAATCTGATGATGGCATAGGGTTGTCAGAAATCCCTGTTGTTTCATCATCTGCTCTGAAAAAAACAGAATAAAAATTTAAAACGGGGGTGTGGGGAATCTATATAGCCGACAATGTGGGTGCTCTTACACATTGAAAAATAATTACCAATATTGGCAAAATGTACTTTCAAAAACATCAAAATATTAAATTGCATTTACATGTATATCTTAAAACATAGTCTGGTGAGTGTTCTCATATTTTATTAATCTTATTCAGTTTGATGGAACTGATGATAATTCCACATCAACTTACTGTATTTATATAGCTGCCTTAATATTTAGGTAAGTTATTTGACATTAGTATTGTTAAAAGTTTTACATTCAATTTAGTACAATCAGATATTTGAAAAATTTAAGACATTATTAAATTTTGTTTTTTCAGCTCCCTCACATTTTGACATGGGCAGTTGTCTCCCCTGTTTTGGCACTATCATTTTTCTCACGGTTGTATCCTCCACATCCTCTCACTGCTCAGTATGCTGTCAAGTGTCTCCGAGCGCATCCACCAGTAAGTTAAAACTGGTCTTGGGTAAATTAATTTTTATAATTTAATTATTTTGAGTAGGTCTGTCTGATCTCTATCCTATGCAAAGTTTAGCTGTTAAATCATGAAATGTAACCTTAATAACAATTTAAGACATGACACATGCTGTATTACAGAATTTATAATGTCACCTGACAATAAAATGAAATTATGTTTTTATTGCTCTGCTGTGCATATTCATAAGTTAGTAAATTTCTGCTTCAACTTTTTAACAAAATTTGTTAAAACATGAATGTATCATATTTTATCATGATCAACTGCCCTGAATTGATGTATCGTATCATGGACCTTGTATCACGATATGATACTGTATCGCCGTATCCTTACAGCTCTACTTACCACCTCATGCCATTCTTCAGCATCCATGACAAACAGATCTTGAAGAAAACCTTCTTTTTTTAAAATTTGAAATAAGTAGAAAGAAGTACAGACCAATCATCTACACCTGTCAGAAATATGATAAAAACTAAGTAAATTCATTTATTTCAGGAAGCTCTGTTGTTTTACATACCTCAGATTGTGCAGGCTCTACGATATGACCCTGTAAGTATATCGTAGTTATGTGATACCTTGTTTATCAGTCGTATATGTGCATCGCATATTCTACAAGATAATAGTTTCTGTGTTAAATATATCAAAGAGAAAAACATTATTGGCAAGGGGAGGTGTATTAATTATAACTACTTCTATGTTACTATTTGTGTTATCTTGGCATGATATATTGAAACATGAAGTTAATAATGTTATAAATTGTAAAATTATAGCGTGCATAATATTTAAAAGATAACTTACTGTGCCTTTGAATTCTGTTTATTCAATTCAAATTCTCCTGTCGGCTATTTCTCATTCCAGCCAGGGCTCCACATCTGGTGTAGCAAATGTATGTACTATCCTGTGTGGAGGATGGTGCATATAAAAGATCCCTTGCTGCTAATTAAAAAGAGTAGCCCATGAAGTGTTGACAGCTGGTTTCCTCTGTCAATATCTGTGTGGTTCTTAACCGTATGTCCGATGCCGTATAATCATACAAAACGTGTTGCGTGTGTCGTTAAATAAATAATTTCCTTCCTTCATTTCAAATTAAAATATTTTGGTGTTCCATTTTATGTTTTATGTAATCTTATCGTTGGTACTGTATAGGCAAATTACTTATTTGTTGAGGTCATATAAGAATGATCATTGATGTTTAGAGACTAAATTGTTCTACCAATCTTTAACTTGTAGATGGGCTATGTTTACGAGTTCATCTTGTGGGCTGCTGCAAGTTCCCAACTTCTTGCCCATCAGCTGTTGTGGAACATGAAAACCAACATATACCGAGATGAGGAATCAACAGAAAAAGATGGTATTTAATTTCATCTCCTCTTGTCTCGCATTGCCAAGAATAACGAATTCATTTTGCTTTTAAAATTAGTTAATTTTGGTTCATGTCAAAATTACCAAATGTTTAGCATCCAATAGCCAACAGGAGTGGGATGTAGACAAGTGGTAAAATTACCACCTGATGTGCAGTCGATCTAGGATCAGTCCCCATTGGTGGACCCATTGGGCTTTTTCTTGTTCCAGCCAGTGTACCACGGCTGGTATATCAAAGGCTGTGGTATGTGCTATCCAGTCTGTGAGATGGTGCACATAAAATAGCCCTTGCTAGTAATGGCAAAATGTAGCAGGTTTTCTCTTTTAGACTGACTATATATCAGAATTGTTTAACAAAAAAAAACTAACTTTTGTTTTGGCTGTCATGCTTTGCTGTTAGTGTTGGTGTGATACCTTATTTCATTTCATCAGTATAATGTTGTATTATGGGCCATTTATGACCATTATGTTGCTTTATGTATAGTTGATTAAATTCATTGGAAATTATAAGTGGTAAAGTGCTATGACACTTGATTGGTATCTTGGAAAGAAATTGAGTGTTTAGTTTTGGGTTTTATTTCCCAACTGGTCTAGCCAGAGGGGACTATAGGTTTTTTCTCTGGCCGTCCATCTGTCTGTCCATCCATTTGTCCGTCTTTCAGTCTTGTCCATCTATCCCACATATAGCTTTCCAGGAAATAAATTCACTGTGTCTCAAGGTTTTGAACTTACAAAATTATGTAGCTTTATCATGTACAGTTACAGATCAGGGGCCTAATTCACTTAGGTCTCTTAGGCTCTGCTAGACAACAAAGGTTCCTCTTTGCAATTCTTTTTGCACTGCGATATCACAAAGTTGCAAGAGTTTAGTGAGTTAGGCCCCTGGAACCTAATTCACAAAAGTCTCTAAGGCTCTGCTAGATAACAGAATATCCTATTTACTTATCTTTTTGCATTGCATTATGAGATCGCAAATTTGCGAGAGTGAATTAGGCCCCTGGTCTAACTTTGACGACAGTTTACCCATTTTTCACAGAATGCTTGTGTAATCAATGTTTTTTTAGCTTTGTTGTATATTTTTTCTTCTTAATTTTTAGAGGACATTGGAGATAAATTGGAACAACTCATTGCTGAAATCAAAGCGGCCTTATCAGGTTCAGCTCTCGAATTTTATGCAAAGGAATTCGATTTTTTCGACAAAATAACCAATATTTCAGGATCAATCAGGTAATCTGTTTTAAAAGAAAAACTAAATCTGTATGTTCCACTTAATGTCAGATAGTTTTACATGTATCATCTTGTGTATACTGCTTTTATATTTATATATGTGGTAGAAATAAAATAATGCTGTTTATTTTATTTTCATAATACATTTTGCTTTGTTATACAACTTTATTTAAATTGGTTTTCAAAATAATTGTCGTTGTATCACTTTCATATATTTTAAAAGAAAATCTCTATCTTTATAGACCCTTTCCAAAAGGACCTGAAAGAAATGAAGCCTGTTTAACAGAACTCAGCAAAATCAAACTACAGCAAGGTTTGACCAAATTGTTTCTATTCATTGCATATACAAAACCTAAATCATAACAAAAGCCATGTGACAACTACAATGTGTGGTTTTTTAACTCATTATTTAGACTAACCATTTTTACACCAAATATGCATAGTTTAAAAAAATATTAGAAAGTTTTGTTAAACATGTATTTCTTTCCTGGACTACATAGCACATCTGTAATAAATTGAAAAGTGTATTTGTTTTATTTAACAACACCACTAGAGCACATTGATTTATTAATTGTCAGTTATAGGATGTCAAACATTTTTTAATTTTTACATATAATTTTAGAGAGGAAACCTGCAACATTACTTCATTAGTATCAAGGAATCTTTTATATACACCATCCCACAGACAGAATAGCACATACCATAGTATTTGATATACCAGTCATAGTTTTAAAAATGTCATTAGTATCAATGGATCTTTTATATGCACCGTCCTACAGACAGAATAGCACATACCATATTATTTAATATACCAGTCATGATGCACTGGCTGGAACAAGAAATAGCCATGACCAACTGACCATACTGACTTATTGTGTTGGGCTGATCAAACCCCCTCAGTGGACATATTCTTTGATTTGGTTTTTCCCATTCCAACAAGTACCACATGACTGGTTTATCATGGTATCTGCTGTGCCTTCTCTGGTGAAGTGCAGATAAAAGATTCCTTGGAAAAATGTAGTAGGTTTTCTCTGAAGACTACGTGTCAGAATTACCAAATGTTTTACTCCCGTTAGCTAGTGATAATTTAATCAGTGTGCTCTAGTGGTTTCATTAAACAAAACCAACAAACCTTTTTAATACATGTTTTGTTTTGTTTTATCAATCTGGGAATCAAAGTACATAACTTCTGTACACTCTCAAATTACTTTTATTTCTACTATTCCCTCCCTTCAATATTGAATGCCATTAGACAGTCTTCTTTAATTATGAGGGGCGGGATGTAGCCCAGTGGTAAAGCGCTCGCTTGATACGCGTTCAGTTTGGGATCGATCCCCATCGGTGGGCCCATTGATCTATTTTTCATTCCAGCCAGTGCACCAGTATAGGTATAACAAAGGTCATGGTATATACTACTATGTATGTGGGATGGTACATTTAAAAGATCCCTTGCTGCTAATCAAAAAGTGGCGACAGCAGGTTTCCACTGTCAACATCTGTGTGGTCCTTAACCGTAAATAAAGTGTTTTGAGTGTGTTGTGAAATAAAACATTTCCTTCTTTCCTTCTTTAAATATAAACACGTTTATTTTGCATTTCTAGGATGCTATCTTCCATCCAATCCTGAGGCAATAATATTGGAGATTGACTACAAATCAGGAACCCCTATGCAGAGGTAAGATTGAGTACTACCTGTAGTATGATTGAATTTTGAATCAGACTCCACATTGTACTTAGTAGTAGGTGAATGTTTTGTATAGTAATAGTGTCGACAATGCAGACATTATGCAGGGAGCTTCTAGACTGTTACTGCAAAGTTACTTGTGAATTCTAGTGATACTTCCCTAGAAACTATAAATTGATAAAAAAGAACCATTTGTGACACCCAATAGCCGATGTGTATTTTTGTGCTGGGGTATCATTCATTCATTGAGCAGGGTAAAATTTGATTTCCAAACCCTTTGAACATGTGCTTGCAGTGATATGCATTTGCAACAGTACAAATCTAATATGTTTCATAATCATGGTTAGTAATCATGGGGCCAAATTCACAAAACGTTATAACTTTTCATGTACATGTAGTTCATTCTTGTTTCACAAAGAAAGTTTTGGAATATGGATCATGGTAAAGATGAAAGAAAATTCTTTATGTATATTTCATACTCACTGTAAGTATAATTGTTGTCTTTTAAACATGCACTTCAGTAGCATGTCATGCACATAAAATTTAATTTACAACTGAAAAACAATTGTAAGGTACAGAACAAATAATACAGTAAGAAATATAATTAAATTACTTTATCTTTTTTATCCATCTTCCATATTGACATATTTTCTGCATGAAATAGATACTAAATACTTGTAAACATACAACTGCTGTAAATGTAAAATTGCAATATTTTGTGAATTTGGCTCCAGACTGCTCAACATGTGACTTGGAGCAAATCAAAATATTTTTGTGTGTGTAAGACCTTGAATGGACGTTACCCTGCCTAAATGTGTAACAAATTATTCCTTGAAATTTTGTTTTTCTGTTTTCTTGTGCATGTTTGTATTTTCATCTGATAACAGTGCAGCAAAGGCTCCCTACCTGGCCCGATTCAAAGTAAAGAGATGTGGAATTGCTGGTCTCGAGAACTTGGCAATGGGAGGACACGGTAGCAGTACGTCAGTGGATGCTGAAACTGGTTTGCAGTACTGGCAGGCCTGTATTTTCAAAGTGGGGGATGATGTTCGCCAGGTTTGTACTGCAGTCAGACTTTGTTATAGTGAGGGGCAGGGCACAGTCCAGTGGTAAAGCATTTGCTTGATGCACGGTCAGTCTGGGATCGATCCCCATCAGTGGGCCTATTGGTCTATTAATCGCTCCAGCCAGTGCACTACAACTGGTATATCAAAGGCCGTTATATGTGTTATCCTGTCTTTGGGATGGGGTATATAAAAGATCCCTTGTTGCTAATCAAAAAGAGTAGCCCATAAAGTGGCGACAGCAGGTTTTCTTTCAATATCTGTGTGGTCCTTAACCATATGTCTGATGCCATATAACTGTAAATAAAATGTGTTGAGTGCATTAAATAAAACATTTCATTCTTTGTTATAGTGAATATCTCATTTTATTGCTTTTTCTGTAGTAATACATTTGGAGTTATTTCCCTTACAGTAAAACATATGCTTGTAAATAATGTACTAGTTCTCTCCTTTCAGTACATCATGAGTGTTGTAACTGACAATAGTTCAAGATTACTATATGCTTTCATCAGTTAAATAAGATAAATATGTCAGTGTTCTTAATAATAAAAATGCGGCATTAAAAATGTTGTTTGCATTTGGAAGGAATTTTTCATTGTACTTGTTTGATTGTTTCCAAGACATCACTGAATGTGTTGAAAACTGTAGATAATGATGTAAAAAACCCACTTTTATGCTTTGTATATTTTTATGATCTCAGTTTGTATTTAGAAATGAAATTATTCAGGAATTGTTCACATGCAGTTAAGGGTAATTTCTTGCATACCCATCACCTACAAAATAATGTTTTTAGTTTAACTAGTAATACATTTTAAAAAAATACATTTGCTCTCCTTAGATAATAATTACAGTGTCACCTACCTACTCTCCCTCATGTAGTCAGTTGAGAAACAACCCTTAATATAACTGTGATATTTTGTTTGTAGGACATGTTAGCCTTGCAGGTGATAGGAATGTTCAAGAACATCTTTGAACAGGCAGGTTTAGACTTGTATCTGGCTCCATACAGAGTTGTAGCTACTGCTCCTGGGGTAAGATAAAATAAATTTATCATAAGCTTTACATAGTTCCACCATGTTAAACAAATTATTTAGAGCCAGTCGAAGAAGTAATTCAATTTCTTAAAGGAGACAGCAGTTCTGTTGTTCTTATAGTGGTGAATCAGTTGTAGATGATTTTCTTTAGTATGTGTAATCCAGTTTTATTATTGTTTTTAATATACAGAGAGAAAGAAATATGGGAACATTTGGTATTGTAGACCAAATTTAAATCACTGTTAGTGTCTCATAATATCTGTAATGTGGGCTTGAATGTCAGTAATGTGGAATTGATTGCCACTAATATAGTTGATTTTCTGACACTAGGGATGAGAGTTTTGGTTGCAGTCATTCTTTGCTGTCAGTGTGTGTGTTATCCCTTATTTCTTTCTATCCGTATACATAATTTTAAAGAATATCTTTCTTCCAGTCTGTTAAATGTACGTTATATTGAATTAAATATAACTTTTTAATTATGTTTTGATCATCTGTTTAGAATGTCTTCCACACATTTAATCTAATTTCAATCTTAAACGCATGTTCAGTGCTTGTTTGATGCAGACAACTTTATGGATCTACTTTACAGTGTGGAGTGATAGAGTGTGTTCCTGACAGTAAGTCAAGAGACCAGATTGGCCGGCAGACTGATTTTGGCATGTACGAATACTTCATTGCCAAATACGGAGAAGAACATACCTCAGAATTCCAGGCCGTAAGTTGGCTCAATTTGCAATTATCTTAATAACAAATTTATTTCATCAGCTAAAAAAGAAAACAAGATTGCTAGTGCACCTTTTAGATCCTTAAAAGATCATGTCCAGGAAAATTTTTACATGAATATTGAGTTTGTTGTCACCTATTTATAGTATTTTATTATGTTTGTCTTGAAGAATCTTGAATTGTGCATGTGGAATGTTGAGAGAGCTTTATCATTTTACAGTCAGTTTTATGTGAATTATCGTGTACACACCATTCTCAATAGATACCGAAACTATTCTAGACCTATTATTGAAAGATACATAACACAGAGTGCTTTATCGATGTAATAAACAATAACAGGTAATTACCTCTTCTTGATGTGCTTCATATAGTCACACTTCATAGCTTATGGATGGGTTTGTGTCTGGTTCATTCTCAAGATTTGTCACCATTTTCTTATTACACTCTTTGTTGGACAGTGCTGCTGTCACATTTAAAAAAATCTGATTACCATATAAACATGCAGATATCTTATTAAGTAATGCAGGTTTTAAGTCACAAGATTAGTTTCTTTACATTGGGTTTTAGGAAGTTTTGGGTTTTTTTTAAAAATAAAGATTTAATTTGTTAATATTTGTTATATACAGGCAAGGCACAACTTCATCGTCAGCATGGCGGCATACAGTATCGTTAGCTTCCTGCTTCAGATCAAGGACAGACACAATGGTAACATCATGCTCAACAGCAAAGGCCACATCATTCACATAGGTGAGCTTGTCTGAGGGATGCGGTAAAAGTAATGTACATTAACACACTCTTAAAGCAGCTGATCCATGTTTTCGAGGTATGTATATCTTTTGTTTTGGAGCTACTAACTACAAACACCAGGATGAACAGCAATGTTGGATTTGCCAAAATTTATAATTTGGGTAGAAAGTTGTAAGTAATATAAAAGTTTACGATAAAAAAAAAACCTAATAGTCAAAAATATATTTTACATTGTCTAATAACAAAGGCCAGCTGCTTTGAGAGACAATCTATTAACTGAAATTTAAAATTTATTTTCAAAAGTAATGTTGATGTAAAGATTACAGATATAGTTCATTTTGTTTTTAGGGGTTTTCTTTAAGGTTTTCTATATTGATTAAAATTGTCAGTTAATGCTTGGAAGTACACTTAGATGTTTTTTTCAGTTTCACTGACAATATGCACTAAATGTTTTAAATAATGCCGCCATTTGCAAAAGGATTTGATCCATTAACCCTCCATCAGAGCCAAGTTAACCATAAACAAACTAATTTCCAACAAACCTGCAAAATTACATATGTTGACTTTCAGTGACATTATTCCTAAAAGGGACAGACCCTAGTTTCAACCCATGTAACACATTTGGATAAGGTTACAATTGATTTAAACATGAGTCTGTGACTTTGAAATGGTGAAATACCCTCTAAATATAGACTAAAAGTCAACTCCATAACTGTTACCTCTCAGACACATGTACATTTTTAAAAATATGAGAAATGCATTTTGTGACATTAAAAACACTTCGAATGTAGGAAAATGGATAATCTAAACAATAAAATCTAAGTAAAACATGATTTCAGTTATCAAAAACGGCTCTAATAGTAAAACACATGCCTTAGTGTTTAAAAACTAGAGAGTTATATTAATTTGATGACACCTCATGTTTACTATTTTGGTGCTTCCATATGCTTATTGTGGCACCAGGTCTAAATCCTAAGCAGTAGATCTAATTTTCTGTTGAACCATTTTATCCATATTAAAAATTTCATACACTACAGTTAAAACTAACCCTATGATATTTTTAACTTATTTTTAGTTTTGCTTTTGTATATAATGATAACATTTTGGGGCATTTTATTTTTTAGATTTTGGTTTTATGTTTGAGAGTTCACCAGGAGGGAATCTGGGTTGGGAGCCAGACATAAAACTTACGACAGAAATGTTGATGATTATGGGTGGAAACGTTGACTCACCGCCATTCCAGTGGTTCATGGAGCTCTGTGTGCAGGGCTATCTCGCTGTCAGGTAAATCAAAATAATCACACAAATACTGTACATATTGTTATGCTGTAGAGATACTGCTATTTTCTTTTCATACATAATCTGATCACTAATCCATGTAGAAAAAAGAAAATAATTAATCTCATGACAGGAATAGGTTGTTCTAAAAGATTCTGGAATGTGTTCAGACCAGTCCATCTTTGGGAGTAGAGGAATGTGAGAGGTCAACATTCATTTCACTTTCTTTTTAAGTATAAACTATTTACATCATTTATCAGCAAATACTAAATAAATTCAGATATTTGTGTTTAAATTTGTATAAATATTTAGAAGGGTGGGAAGAAGCCCAGTGGTAAAGCGCACACCTGATGCATGGTTGATCTGTTTCTCATTCCAGCCATTGTGTGTGCTGTCCTGTCTGTGGGATGGTGATCCCTTGCCACTAATGGGAAACATGTAGTGGGTTTCCACTCTAAGACTGTCAGAATTATCAAGTGTTTGACATCCAATAACCAGTGATTAATAAATCATTTAAACAAAACAAACTTTAAATATTTAGATTTTTGTTTATTATACAAAGCCATCTTTTGTATTATTTGTAGTTACTTACAGAAGAATAGTTACCACTGTTATAATAATATATGTGCCATTTACCATGTGATATAGTATTGTTCTGTTAATGTCCATAGTGTATTGTAATGCACTAGTTTCAGTATTGAAGTCAAAAACTATATAGAAATTTATTTTAAAATTAGAACCCCGTATGTACTTATTTTCTGATTTTGTTTTTCAAATTATATTTTAGACCCTACCAAGAAGCAGTCGTCTCCCTTGTTTCGCTGATGCTCGACACGAGACTCCCGTGTTTCCGAGGTCAGACCATCAAGCTATTGCGACAGAGATTCGCTCCTCATGTTGCAGAACGTGAGGCAGCCAATTATCTGCTGAAGGTTATCCGTGACTGTACACTCAACTGGCGGGGAAAGACGTATGACATGTTGCAGTATTACCAGAACAAAATCCCTTACTAAGAGTTGGACAGTCAGTGACAGAAGACTTGTTGGTCACATGGATATAAGTAATCGACATGTGTGTTTAAGGTTTCGTTGTGATTCAACTGACACCATAACAAAACTTCTCACTTAGAATTGTACTGTCAGTAACAAGATTTATTATTCAAATGGTACGAAGTAATCAATTAAAAATATTGTGTTTTGCGCTGTGATTCAACTGACATGAATAGACGTATGACATTCAGCACCATAACAAAATCCCTTACTAACTAAGAGTTGGAAAGTCCGTAACAGAAGACTTGTTATTGTGCTGGGGTGTCGTTAAACATTCATTCATCCGATTGGGTCGAAGTATTCAACTACATATACATGTATCGTGTTTTAAATGTTTTTCGTGCACTGTGATTCAACTGACATGAATAGACGTATGACGTGCAAAACTTGAACTAAAGTCCTTACTAAAAGTTGAATAGTCAGTAATAGAAGATATATTAATCACATGGTTCGAAGTAATCGGTCATAAATATTGTGTGATCTCTTGTGTTATAATGGTTTTGCATGTCATTGTGATTCAGCTGACATGGATAGAATTATGATGTTCTGCATCATAACAGAATTCCTTACTAAGAGTTGTACAGTCAGTGACAGAAGATTTATTATTCACATTGTTCAAAGTAATTGGTAAATATTGTGTGATCACTTTTGTTACAAAAGGTTTTGCATGTCGCTGTGATTCAGCTGACATGAATAGACGTTCGTGTAGTACCTTAACTAAATTACTTATAAAAGTTGTATAGTCAATGACAAGATTGATACAGACAAAGACACAGATGTATTACAATCTACATGTGTAGTTATTTTACTTATGATTTGTAATGACACCTGTATTGTTCAAAGAGACTTCTTTTACCTTTACTTTCCTCCAATGCATGTGATATTGCTATATAACCAGAGAATATTTGTAATATATTACAATAATTTGTGCATTATCAACTTGACGATATTGAATTGTTTTGCTTCGTTGATGTGATTTTCTTTGTGGTCAGTCTTCTTTTTACCATGTTGTTTTTGGTGCTTTTAGGAGACATCTTAATATATAGTAGTCTTACTCTTTTTGTGTGTAGCTGGTGTGAAACAAAACATTTCCTTTCAAATATTATGTTTGGGTATTATAATTAACGTAAATAAAATATATTGTGTATCTGTAAGATTATATAAATTTGCAACAGTTGAAGAATATAAAAAAAGGTTATATACTTTTCAAAGGAAATGGAAATAATGTTATATTGTTATTTGAAGAGAGGCATGGCTTGGCACATTGTGTTCAATGAAAAGAGGCATTACGTGGATTTCTAGAACATTGTTAAATTAGTCAGTTAGGTGGGATTTACCTCAGTCAATTGAGTGCATGCCTCAGGTGCTTGCGTCACAGGATCAAACGATCTCGGTGGATCTATTCAACTGATTGGAGTTTTTCTCATTCCAGCCAATGAAACCACAACTGGTTAAAAGCTGTGGTATGTGCTTTTCTGTCTGTAAGAAAGTGCATATAAAAGATTTCTTGTTGCTAATGAAAACATGTAGCGGGTTTCCTCTGATAAGAATCATAATTAGAAAATGTTTGACAACCATTAGCCTATGATAACTTAAATCAATGTGCTCTAGTGGTGTCATTAAACAAAGCAAATTTTTAAATTAGTGGTTTGATATATTTTGATAGTGTGATTATATCCAACATTTTTTAAACAACTACATATGAAAAGTTTAATATTTGATTCTATATCCTAGAATTGTGTATTACAAAATGTATATATATATTTAATGATGTGTTTATTGTATATTATAAAAGAATATAAAATGGACTGGTGTGACTAAAACTGCTATAGCTAGATAATCTTACCTTGCATCAATACAATACTACAATCTTTTTGTGTATATATGATCAGTGTATGTTTATTGTATAGTGTAATATGTCGGAATAATCTTATTTAGCATCAGTACGATACTACAATCTTTTTGTGTGTATATGATCAGTTTATTTTATGTATAGTGTAATATGTCAAATGGATTGATGTGGCTGTTATTGTTGCAGCTATGTGTACAGCTGAACTGTTTATCATGTTATTAGCATTAAATGCTGTTTTGTTTTTCTTAAGAAAATATATTACAAAGTGATGAATATATATTGACATGTTGTGAATTGCTTTAAAAGACCGATGTTTTTTTCTTTTCTGTTGTATGTTCTTATGTTTTTGAACTGCTCTATTAAACCTAATACTAGTTGTAGCTAGTGGACAACTACTACAGTTTATTATCTATGGGTGAAATAGCTTGCTGGGCCCTATATCACAAAACATTGTAAGTCTAATTTTGCACGTAAATGTAAATCTAGGACATAACCACAATATTTATTACTATTATAGTACAACAAACATAGTTAAAAGTAGACATATTACATTTTCTTGTGACCTTAAAATCTTCATTTAATGATTGTAATTTTCTGTGTGAAATAAATACCAAGCACATGTAAATGTATGGTTGCTATAACTACTAGTTGCAGACATGAACTTGCGATGTTATGTGAAGAAGGCCCCTGATTATTGATTTTTTTGGTGTGTTCTTTCTGTAGTAATTTTATGTAATAGTTGTTTTTAATTTCTGTTTTGTACCATATACAAATTATGACTTGAATTGTAGTTGTTGTTTTTTTTTTAGCTTTTTTTTTTTTTTTATATACTTCTACTTTTTATATTTGCTTGTTGCCCCATAACACTGCAAAATATGGTGTGAATGTTCACACCCTAATATCAAATCCTAGGTACGCAAATGGTTGCATCTTTTATAGATGTCCCTTCATTCATATCTGTTTCTCATATTTGTTATAGAATATGTTACACTAGTTTTTATGGATGTTTGTATATATCATATTTCTCATTTATAATAGTTGTAAAATACCCATTTTTATTTATTATTACAAAATTTAATATGATCTTGACTTGCAAATGCTGTTAACAACATTCTTGTAGTGTGTGATTTTTCTGTTTTCAGCTAAAGCCTGTGATTTATATAGACTTGACTAGATGAGCACTGGCAGGTTCTGAGAGTTGACAATTTGTATAGCCCTTTTACGTACAAAAATATATACAAAATAACCCATTTTGGTTTTTGTGTACCTCATCAAGACCATGCAAATGATGTCATAAATGTTATGAGCAAACGGAAATTGGGTTAGTCAGAACTAGACTTACATTGATAAAACATCATTCTCACAATTTTCAGAGGATATCTTTTGTTAATGTATTTAGGAAAGTATAGGATCATTGCCTACTGATACTCCTGTTTTATTTTGGCCCACATGGGAAAATGATTTTGCTTGTCAGGTTGAGTTTTTTGTATTTTTTGTGGGTTTTCTTTTTAAGTATTTAGAGCAGGGTTTAACAAATCCACTAGCCTTTGATCCTGTTTAGAGGAGTTTCAATAAAAGAAAGGTGATAATTCAACTTTAATGAAACAAAATCTACCCGCTGATGGAGACTTCATCCCAGAAGATTTGAGAGAATTTAGTAAATTTAGCATGTTGGTTATCTAGACGTGCAGTATTTCATTCTGTATTATAATCTGTGTTATTCTGTATGTCGGATATTGCATGTAAAACATTGTTAGTGAACTGGCTGGTTTCATGTTAACCATTACCATATGCTTAACATTAATACATGATAACATGTTGATAAATAATGTGGTGCAGTGTCATTAAATAGGCATTCGTGTTTGAGTGACATATTCAATTAATATTTGTTAATTTCATGGTATTTGAAGTTTATTACACTATATATACAGGTGTTTTTATATGTATACTCAATATGAGTTAGAATCAGCATTAAAACAATTGTAAAGTTTTGTTAACAATTATGATGCTTAAACAGTAATATCTGTGTTAAATTGCACTTGGAGAAATACGTGGGTTTTTAAAAATATCTAATTATGACACAACAAAAATAATGTTGAACCCATGTTCTATTCAACATTCCATATATTATATAATGAAGTTCAGTATTCCAGTACATTTGAAGAATAATTGTTATTAGATTTGTGTTCTTTATTAAATATGTGTATGTACAAAACTGAAGAGGAGATAATCTTAGTTTGAATTATAAATATATAATAAGATCAACAGATGCAGTTATCAACTGTTTAAAAAGTTGCTTTTAAATACATAAATACTAAACTCTGATTTAACAGATAACTAGTGATCTTTAAGATGATATTATTTGGGGGATTTACAGAAAAATTAAGTCAAAACATGAAGAAGAAACAAAAACCCATACCAGACTGAGCATATAGTTTAATGAATGATGGTACTAGTGGTAGGGCTGATATACCTCAAAGGATTGGGATTTTCTTTATAATTTATATATATCAGGCTAATTCTTTAGTAAGCTATTTATTAAATACTTAATTTAATTTTGATCACATGCTTGGCAAACAGCTTGTTTATTATTCAATCTGTATTGGTTTTATCGAGAGAGATAATTATTGGAAGTAATTATATTGTTAATATGTCTTTGTTGTTTTGTTAAACACTTTCGTTACCTTTTTTTTTAATTATGAGATTTAAATTGAAAATAAGTTGGTGCAATAAACTGTATAACCATTTTCGCTCTGTGTGTGTTGTCATTGTGTAATATTTACTCCCAACATCGATGGCATGCCATGGTCTTGGAAATCTTTGAAGACAAGCAACGGTTAGGAAATTTTCGAATGAGAAGGAAGGAAATGTTTTATTTACTCCTCAACACATTTTATTTACGGTTATATGGCGACGGATTCGAATAACGACAATTTTTGTAAAAAAAAATTATGTTGGTACATATTAGTATATATCATCCATTAAAGGCTTTTGTAGGATATGGCTGGTACTATAATTCAAATTCTAATAGTCTTGATTGGTCAAATGTAAAGCACATGATGTTTTGTCATGTCAGCGCTAAACCGTTGTTTTTCTAGGTAACGAGTCTGCCGTTGACATTGTTTAGGGGCCGTCCATAATTTTCAACATTTTTACAAGTGTACAAAGTACACTTGACCTCCCCACCTCCTAAAAGTGTACATCCCCAAATGAAAAATGTTATCGACATTTTCATTTTCAAAAAAGTGTACGCTGGCCCCTTAACCCCCTCGTACGACTTGTACGCTCGTGAAAATGTAGAAAATTATGGACGGCCCCTTACAACTTTCGCAAATGAAAAGAATGATAATGGATGGTATAAAGAACACCCACCTCGTGTCTTGTGATGTAATAATTTCATGGGCGTCATTTGGTGGGGGACGGGGGGTGGGGCATGTCCCCCCTCCCCCCACTTTTAGCAGTGAGGGGTC
>JAECMU010055255.1:2046-18226 GCA_016106625.1 Dracogyra subfuscus | reverse complement strand
CCCCCCCCCCCGTAGTTACGCCACTGACTCGCATATATATTCACTTAAACGTTTTATAAATAAATAAAATAAAGTTCATATTAGAATCGGTAAGTATTATTTTAGTGGGTATTTTTCTAATTTTTATATTTTAAATCAGCATTGTCTTCACTCCGATCTACTAAGAGAGAAAGTGTGTTAATTCAATGAACAGTAAGATCATATTTCAGTCCAGTTCAATCATTGGTAAATGTATTTGATGTTAATTTTTCAGTTTCATGTTGACCCCTCAGGACCAAGTTTTGACCTTATTGTCCCACTTGAGGTGCTTATGGGGACCATTCCACTGTATTCCGTTGTGCAGCACAATCCACCGATGTTCCCACCGCAACCGAATCTGCCCTTCTTACCACCCCCGATGCCAGCTGAAGTGCCAGGACCTTCGACTGGATTTGAAAACAGGTATCGCCCTTCAGAAGATGTTCCCCAGGCTCCATTCCATGCTGCTGGGCCTTCAGTGTCATCAGATATTCCCAATATGCGTAAGTAATGTAGGCATGAAACGTTTATTTCCGAAACGCAATACAGTGGAAACTGGCAAAACCGGATCACCATGGTACCTTTGAATATGTCCGGTTTCGACAGGATCCGGTTTTCAGTAGATTCACTATTGCAGACCTGTCAACAGAAAGCAGGAGATGTGTGTTGAAAAAGCAGTAGATTTTTAAATTCACACAATTTAACCCCAAAATCACAAGATTTAAAAAAAAAATTTATTACAAGTAATATGAATACTATATAAGGTCATATATATATCTTGGCATTAAAAAATAAATAAAAATAATAATAATTTATTTTTAAGTTTAAATATTATGATTTAATACATATTTAAAAAATATTTTTTAAAATGTATCCAAAAAATTTAAGAAACTGAACAAGAAATTAAAAACTTTTTTTTATACATTTACGGTATTACACTTACAGCCTTACAGGTTGCATTACATTATCATTTGTGGTTAGTGTACCTAAGCACTAAATACAAATTTATATAAATCTTATAAATTAATAATCAGTTTTTGCTATAATGAGGAACGGTGGTGTGGTACTTATTTAAAATCATTATAATGATGCAATAAACATTGTATTTTCATTAATCACAAGTAAAACCTCATTACGGACATCGTGTGAAATATACCGGAATTATACCCATTTCTGTGAGTAACTTTATGTCAATGACAAAGAACATTTTTTTTTAATTACAAGTACAAAAATAATTCTTAAAGTGTACCTATAACCAACATTTCACTGCACAAACATACAAAATTAACTGACACATGTATTTTTATACAGCTAATTGGTCTTTTGGTTGTCTTGCTGTGACATGTGATTTTAACATGCATTGTGTGTATCGCTGTCAACTTGAGTCGAAGACTGGCAGTTCCGATTCGTCATAGTTGCATTATGTAATCCAGTGGGAAGACATTTTACAATTCAGACGTGTTATTATACCTAAACTGGATAGGTATTTTTATATGGCAACACTGAATATCAATACACAGCCTGTTGGCAGTGTTGAATTAGCGGCAAACAAACATTATTTAGTTTTCGGAAAAGTGACAGTGAAATTTTTTTTTTTTTAATTTTTATTTATTTTATCGGGAGATTTATTGTTTTGTCAGGAGATTTATTGTTTTGTCGGGAGATCGGAAGAAAGGTTCAAAAAGCGGGAGACTCCCGCATAAATCGGAAGAGTTGACAGGTCTGCTGTTGTGAGAAAATAAACAAAATAGATACTCATAACACGTTAGAGTTACTTCCCTTCAATTACATCGGAAACATTCGGAACATTTCGGCCAATTTCGTTTACCCCTTGAAAAGTGCCCGATGTATTCCAAGTAATAACTTTAATAGAATTTATGGCCTGTATGGGTGTATCTGTATCTGTGAAATAAATAACTAACTACATGCATTGTAAATCTATGCAGTTGAGTTTTAAATTACAATCTAAATGTGACAATGAGTGTGCTACTTTTAAATTGTGTGTTTGGACATGCTAAATGTTTAACAAGACTTTTTCCAATCTCATAGCGAAGATCTTAAATGCGATTAAGCTTCTGAGGTGCGGTAGAGTCGGACAACACTGACCGATACAAATAACACCAATCAAGGTCTAATTAGCTGAAAGCCAGAATGTCTGATCTGAGATCGCATAGTTGCGTAACAGGAAAAATAGGGTCATGCTATTTCCAGCCAGGTGGCGAGCCGAGTCTGTTGTTATTACGGTTTGTCAAGGTTATTTAACAAAGAAATTAAGCTTTTGGGGAGGAAAATCGATCCGGTATCCGTAGTACACAGGATTCGGTTTCTAAAGGTTTTAAAGCACAGTCTATATACATGTAAATTCAGGACCAAACAATATGGCCGATGTAGACAGGGTCCGGTTTTGCCAGTTTCCACTGTATATGCCAATGTCCTTATTTTCGAGTTATAACAGTGAAGATGTACTGATATTAGTATAACTCATCAATACGACAATGAACCTACGAGCAAGACACATTCCTGGGTTCTCGAATGTGCTAGCAGACGTGTTGTCTAGGCCATCAGTTCCTCAAACCATGGAGTAGAAGTGATCCGGTGGGCCTGTGAGAGCCTTGCATGTTCACACGTAGACCTGTTCAATTGTCAGCTCAGGGTGTATGTCTTAGCCGTTCTGGATCTGGAAGCCATAAGTCGTGATGCACTGGCCATCAGTTGGGTAGGTCTGGACACGTATATGTGCTCTCCACCAATACTACTTCCCAGACAGCTACAGCAGTTCCAACATTTCCATTGTCGACTGGTCCTCATCGCTCCGATGTGGCTGAATCGTGTCTGGTATCTTGATCTACATCTCGCGTATCCAGATCCTGTGCTACTACCCATCTGGGATCGACTGCTGCTTCATTCCACGTCGAGGCATCACCATCCCAATCCACACTTGTTCCAGCTGCACGTGTGGATCTTATCTCTGAAGGATTGAAGAAGAAAACTTCCTCTTCCATATCCTCATCAGGCATCTACAGTAGCTGCTTACAATGTCCGATGGCTCTGCTGTCATTGGTGTGTTTGTAACAAGCTGAAGCCTCAAACATTTTGTGTTGAGAAGTTAGCGGAGTTTCTCCTGTATCTCAGAAACATCTTGAAGCCCAAGGGATTGACGATAGCTGGCTGCATCTTGGTTATTGATACAGTCCGGGATTCCTCCATTGAGTCCAAATTGGTGCTAGTACCAGATATTCATGTTATGAATCGTATGGGTTTAAACAAGAAGACCAGATTCAACAGTTTCGTCCTCCGGCATGACACCTGAGTCTTGTTCGGTGACCGGACGTTTGTTAGGATAACATTTGCCTGTTTCCACCCTATGAGACTAACAGAAACTTGTTTTACTGACCTGGGGCTGTTTAGTTCAATGTTCTGACAGATGCACCCATAACATTGTTGTTATTTCTAACTCCAATTGCATGGTTGGTTACCCAACACCAGCATCACCGGTGGCCACGCCGATCTACAACATGTACTCTGTCAGAACCCTGCAAGTAATGGATGACCTGTTCTTGGTTTTCACAAACCTGGGACTGCGTCCTCCATTCATCTGAAGGATGCAACCATAACTGCTGCTGTTACTGACATCACAGGTATGGTCCATTCTCGGCATCCTTAGTGGAGTGGGGCCTAATCTTCCACTTTGTCAGAATACTTCAGTCCATGGGGAGAAGACAAATGCATCCTCTGAGCATGGGACTTGCCACCCACTGTTTAATGCTGCATTTGTTTGAGGTCCAGTGAAGCCGTTCGCAGTCTTTCGGAAGCCCGCCTGACACCCGGGTTTTACTCTGACATTTTTCTTGTACTGAAGAAAGATTCACCAGACCTGCGAATGATTCACAGTATGGCATTTTTCAACGACCACTACCTACTTCCTCCTCCGTCATTCAAGATGTTGACCGTACAGGATGTCCTTGTTGTGGTACAACCAGGAGATTGGCTTGCCTCTTTAGATCTCAAGGATGCCTATCTTCACGTTCCTATATATGCCAATTATCATCATTATCTTCAGTTTGTGCTACAGGGTCGGCATTATGAATGGACTGTCCTGCCCTTTGGAATATCCATCGCCCAGTGGCTGTTCACCAGGCTCACGGCTCCGATGTCACAGTTCCTACAGAGGGATATCCTTTTGCAAACTTGGACTCCACATCATCTTACTGGAGTTGTTGGCTGTCTAATACGCTATTCATCATTGGCGACAGAGGTTGACAGGGGCATTACTCATAGTGGCCACGGACAGCACCACAGCGGCTGCTTATATCAACCATCAGGGCGGAACTCACTCCAGTCCTCTGCTGCAATTGACATTTCGTCTCTTCGAGTTGGTCGACAAGATTCCACAACAACTTCTCCACAGCTGACAGAATAGATGCTCCATCTGGATGCGTTTCGATGGATGTGCGACCGACTTTGGACACCAAACATCGATCTCTTGGCCACATGATTCATCCATCAGTTGCGAGTGTACGTGTCTCCGGTACCAGATCCGGAAGTGCTGGATCTGGACGCCTTGGCCATCAGCTGGGATCGAATGGATGCATACACCTTTCCTCCACCGATTCTCCAATCTAATTAAAATTAGCTCCACTATTACATGTGGATCTAACAGCAGCCCATTGGAGCTCATGTCCAGTTGACCTTTCATTCGACCAATCAAAACTTTACTTGCAAAATCCTGCCAGTGAATTTGAAAACATTTGGAATTATGCCGAGGGTATACGAAATGATTCGGGAGAATTACGAAGTATGCCGGAAACTAATTGCAATATGAAATTTTATATAAACTTCATTTTAAGACACACAATGTTTTGTTTTTTTAACAAAAATTATGGTATAGCTATACAATCTGTTTATACTAGAATACAATCCAAAGTTTATCACTGCAGTTTCCCTCTGTTTTTTCAATGTTGAAATAGAACAACAAGTTCGCCTGTTGCATAAATAGTCTCGCCCGGTATTTTTAGAATTTATGCTCCCAAATAACGCTATAAACGGCAAAGTGTAATTGGTCAATATTTAAATTGTTATTTATAGATGAAATGTCACCTGGACATGGTAGGCCATGCAATGCTGTTAGATCTACTGGCTAGACCCAGTAGAGCTAATTTTAATCAGATTGCCAATTCTCCTGCCCCGGGTGCTTCAAAGGTTTCAGCAATACCATTGTTGCCTGTTGCTCATTGCTCCAATGTGGCCAACTCGAATGTGGTATCCAGACCTGTTACGTCTTGCCGATCCACATCCATTACCACTACCAGACTGGGATCATCTGCTGTTTCATCCCACGTCAAGACTGTACCATCCACATCCGCAGGTGTTCCAACTGCACGCATGTACTTTATCTCCACGAGTTTGAAGAAGAAAGGGTTTTCTTCACAGTCTATGGCGGCCATTTTGAAAGCACACAGATCATCTACTACTGCAGCTTACAACGTCTGATGGCTTTGCTTTCACCGATGGTGTGTCCGACAAAAACTCAGGCCTCAGACGATCCAGATACCTCGTCTTGCCGATTTTTAAATGTATTTGCAGACTTCCTTACGTTTGAAGGAATCTACCATCGCTGGGTACGTTTCAGTCATCACTACTGTTAGTGATGTCGCTACTGGAACGAAGTTGTCAGGCGTACCGGAAATCCATAAGATGATCAAAGGTTTCTGCTTGGAGGATGAAGTCCAACGGTTTTGGCTACCACGCTGGGACTTGAATCTTGTTTTACGAAAGTTATCGACTGCACCATTTGAGCTGATTGCTACCTCTTCCCTGCAAGACTTGACACGGAAGACAGTGTTTTTATTGGTGTTTGCCACAGCTGCTCGTGTCTCAGAACTCCATGCTCTTGATATCGACTTGGTCTGCTTTCACCGAGATAGGCGTGCGGTCAACTTGGGGTTACTTATGAACTTTGTTGCAAAGAATCAGTTACCCGACCAAGAGCCTCATTCGTATGTTGTGCAGGCTCTCTCCTCTATTGTTGGTCCAGCAGACGTTGAGGACTTGACATTGTGCCCTGTCAGAGCCCTGCACTAGTACATCAAGAGGACCAGTTCATTTCGTCAGAATCGCAAGAGACTGTTTCTTTCGTGTAATCAGAGTCTGCTGCTGGATATTACCAAGAACATGGTGGCTACCTGGATCCAGTCTTGTATCCTGACCGCATACCAGAAGGAGGGTTTATGCCTCTGTCTGCTACTAACCCACATGAACTTTGTGCCTTGGCTGCCACCATGTCACTGCATTGCAACACGCCCCTCCAACACATCATCACGGGTTGCTACTGGGCGACAGACTCCATCTTCGCCAACTACTATCTGCGAGACATCTCCACAGAAGACATTGAGGGGTTCCATCATCTGGGTCTGGTTGTTGCTGCACAGACTCTGTTAAATACCAGCCGTCCTCATCACCGCTGATGTCTGTTCGATTCTGGGCTGCATCCTGAGATGTCCAATGAATCGACAGGTGAGGACTGCTTAGACTTTAGTTCTTTTGCACAGTTCATGCACTAGTGCCGGAACTCTGGTCTCGATAACTTACCTGCACTGCACTGCATGTGGTTATTGTTGTTGTTATTGAACTAACATTTTCTTTGGGTGTATTAGAAAGAAAACACACACGGGTTTGTTGTTCAATGTTCTGACGGATGCACGTCATTATGTTGTCGCACAATTAGTTAATACTAACTCTTCAATACGTGAGGGTCGCCCATGACACGCATCCATGGTGGCAACATCTTCCCACCCTGTCAGAACCACTTGATAACATCACCTGCATTGGTCTGCAATAGGCATCCCTAGGAGGAGGGGTCACCATGGTTGCCTTATTCTTCCACTGGTCAGCTGCTATCCAGTCTTGGGGAGTTACAAGAAGCATCTACGAATCTCGGCACCCACCACCATCTGTTGAATGCTGCACTTGTTTGAGGACCAGTAATGTGAAAAGAAATGGAGAAAACTTGGAGTGTTTTCTCTTTTATAGATACATTACCGGTCCTAAAGATTTTATCCCGCCCAGACCTCCTCGCTTTCTGTTCGCCGTGCGATATGCTGAGGGAAAAAGAAGGAAATTACAGTCATGTGACTGGAACTAGAGAGCAGTATGCAGTAGAAGAATTTGTTGGGATGTTCAGACCAGACCACTGCATAGGGGGAGAGGGATGTGTGTGTGTTGGGGGGGGGGGGGGGGGCTTGTTTGAAGACAGGTAATGTATCTATAATAGAGAAAACACTCGCAAGTTTTCTCCATTCAATACTGTCCAGCTCTAATTTCTATCCTTTCATTTCCATTAATTTATTAATTGCTGATTCAGTGGGCACTGTTTTGTTTGTGCTGAGGTGTTGTTAAACATTCATTCTTCATTGTTTATCACACTCAGCACAGCACATACCACATACCATGGCCTTTAAAATTTCAGTTTTACATTGTATACAATGTCATATAAAATTAAAAATTGTTTGTCAAAAAAATGAGACAAGAAAACTGATATTATCTTATTTTTAGTTTGATGAATGAGTGCTTCAAGTCAGAATTTTAAAAGAATTGTTCAGTCCTAACATATTTTAACAGCTATATCTGATTTGTTTGTTTCTTTTCACAGCTCCACCATCCTATTCAGAATGTGTGTTTGGCAAGGTGAACATCAAAGATGAGGATGACGACGGATACACCCGTGGAAACCTTGACTACGCACCAGTATATACATACTACGACTGGGGCCACACACCATCTGCACCGCCACTGGAACCTCAACATAAGTGAGGCATCACAGTGGAACACACAAACTGAGAAATTATCCCAGAACTGAATTAACCTTCTGAATTGAATTGCAGCAGTCATAAATTCTAAATTACAGTGGACTGTCAAAAGCGAATTCACTTCTTAATTACAGTGGACTGTCAAAAGTGAATTCATTTAAGACTGACAAAATTGTCCTGTATGTACAGAGTGCTAGATTAGACAGTTATCACCCAAGCTGAAGTCACTGAACTGGATTCAGTGATTGTCCTGGTTTGGATAGTCCACAGTAATTAGTTAAAAAAAACAAAGATAATATACACTTTCAGGGAACATTTTTTTCTTCAAAATCTTGATTAGCGATATTTTTTTGTCAGTTTATAACTCCATTTGAAAATGTATTAGCAATTACTGTTTAATGTTTTAAAATGTGGTGCAATCTTTGTTACTTTATATATGTGCCTATATCCAAAGATGTTCAGATAATCTCTAAAACTTGCTTAGTGAATTGTGATGTGAACTGAACATAAATGTCCCTTCCTTTTATATATTTGACATAATGTTATACTACGGGTGTTCTAGAAATAATTAGATAGGTGTGGGGTGAGATGGGACAGAGTTTTAGGTGTGTGTTTTTTTTAAATTCACAAACACCTAAAATTATGATTATAAAGTTAATTTGTATAGTTTTATGTTTGTTTACATACCCTTGGAAAATATTGTTAGTGCCTTTGAAACCATGTTTATTCATCATTTGTGGAACAAAATATAATATTTTATGTACAAACCACTTTGTCTTCTAAATTTACTGGACATTATTATTAAGTTCAGTATTGTATATACATGTATATAAGTATATTTTCATATGGGTATGTACCTTGAAAATTGACCAGGGGTGCAGAAAATACCCCGCTAGTTTGCCAGCCTAATTAATACCAGTCAAAATTTACTGATTCGTGGGATGGGATTTAGCCTAGTCGGTTAAGTACTCACTTGAGGTGATTTCATCACAGGATCGAAACCATTTCAGTGTATCCACTCAACGGATTGGTTGTTTGTTTTGCTCCAACCAGTGCATCAACTGGTCAAAGATCGTGGTATGTGTTTTCCTGTCTGTGGGAAAGTGCATACAGAAGATCAATTAGAAAAATGTAGTAGACATCCTCTGATGACTACTTGTCAGAATTACTAAATGTTTAACATTCAATATTTGATGATTAACCAATGTGCTCTAGTGGTGTCGTTAAACAAATCAAACTTTAACTTCAACTTGTCTATGAAATGATTACAGTATTGTAGGTAGTACTAAACCAAATAACTTCCGACTGGGTCAAAGTTATCCGTTATCTCAGAAATGAGCAGCTTGACCCCCAAGTTTTTCTGATTCACTTTAAGGGTGAGGTGTGGTAATATTTATATCTGTGGCATTTATTTTATTGATGTGCTACAGGTAGGAGTTTTAGCCACATATGTTACTATTGTCGTCTATGGGATTTGATTTGGTAGTATACACAAGCTTCACTTCAAATGATCGTCAAGTGAAATCAAACCATGCTGAGACTTTTTTCCAAATTGTAATTTAAAATGGGTGAAACAAGGAGTTTGTTTTGTTTAACGACACAAATAGACATAGAACTTAAGCCGAGGTCATCATATCAGAAACTAAAAAACTAATAAGCTTAAGTTGTAGGATCAGCTGAAATAATGTTGTTGACGAATCTTGAAATTATGCAGCTTTATAGACATCTTGAAGTTAGTAACAAAACAAAAATGGCAGTAACATGCATGCTAACTAACTAGTGTTGTTTACTATCCTTTTGGTTTAATCAGTAGCATGTAACCAATGTTGTGTCTTCAGTTCATCACAGACAAAACAGTCGCACAAAAGGTTTTTGGAACAGTCTGTTGTATGTCTCTTTAAATTTAGCATCATGTAATATTAGTGTCTTGTGTGACCTCGCTAAATTTCCTGACATTTTATGCTCACTAATATTTCCTGATTTACAGTACCGGTAGATACAGAAGATATATGATGATGTACATATTTTGTGACTGTTCGTAAGAAACAGTTAAAATTGTAACATGGAATGCTTTCCTTTGTTTGTGATTCAAAAAGAAAAAGAGGTTGAACTGTTGGTTACATCTTTTAAGTCCCCATCAAATTTTTACTTGCATTTGGTGAGTGAACTAGTACTTTCTGCACCCCTGATTGGAATATAAACTGTGAAATTTCAGTGGTACACCCATTTTTATATGCCCATCTATGGGCCGTATTATGGTACGGCGTTGTTCGTCCGTCCGTCAGTCCATACCTCTGTCTGTTAACTGTTTTTTGTTCGGACTATATCTTGCATATAGATGCTTACAGGCCCATCGAATCTTACATGTAGGAACAACTTGGGATGGTAGTGTGTTACATACTATTACTAGGCCACTGTGATCTACTTTTCATGGTCTATTGCACATAACAGTAAATTCTTGTCCAGACCATGCCTTGCATACAGATGTATACAGGACCATCAAACCTCACATGTAGGAATAGCTTGGGATGGCAATGTGTCGCGTTCTTTCACTAGGTCACTGTACCTTCTTTTCACGGTCTACTGCACATACCAGTAAATCCTTGTCCGGACCATATCTTGCATACAGATGTATACAGATGTATACAGGACCATCAAACCACATGTAAGAACAACTTGGAATGGTGGTTAGTCCAAAACAAACTGTTCATCCATCCCTTGCAAATATTTCACATAATTAGACTTGAATCATACCTGCAACATATTCATTAATATAGATATGGGTTTCCATCAAACTCCGGTACTTCCCTGGTACTCTTGTTGTTACTTGTAATAAATATATAGTTTTATCTTTTGATACATGACTCAATTTGTATTGATTATTGTTACGTTTACCATAGTTTGACAACCGATAGCTGATGTATTTTTTGTGTTGTGGTATTGTTAAACATTGATTCATTCAATTTATATTGTTTCCTTTATAAATGGTACTGGGTACATTGTTTTTAACCACAGTCATCTTGTAATTTTTAGATGGATACCTAACGTTTATGGTTTTTATGTGTGATAGTGAGAGACAGAGACAGAAAGAACAATAGTAACACAATGTTATCGAGCCTCATCTTTATATTTATACATTGGTGCTTACCACTACTAACTTTATTTATTCAATTTTTTATAATATTTTGGTATAATATTCATTTATTTCTCTAGACCTATTTGTGTTCATGTACAATGTATATCAAAACATGAAGAATTTGTCTGTAGAATATAATGGTGTTATGAATCCACAGGCTGACAGAGTTGACAAAGTATGAATGAAGGGGTGAATGTAAATATGAAAAACAGCATTGTAATAAACATTTTTTAAATAAGTGATTATATCGTATATTATAGTTTTTAAACACTAAGGCATATTTTTCACATAGACTCTAGTTTCAACCCGTAAAACTGGGTTAATTTACAAACCTGTAACAAATTGGAACTAGATTCTGTGATGTTGAAATACCCATACAAATAAACGAAGACGTGACTCCATAACTGTTAGTTCTCAGACACACATACACTTTTAAAAATATGAAAAATAAATATTTTGGTATTAGAAACACCAAGATAACCAGAAAGACTTTGGTTGTACGGAAATGGATAAGCTAAACAATAACATATAAGTAACATTTGATTTCACTGATCATAAACGGCTCTGATAGTGAAACATTTGCTTTAGTGTTTAAAAACTAAGGTTTATCCCTTTAAGTATTTAATCTGTTAAAGTGGAGGTGGTGGAGGGGGTAGGTTCTGTCGTTATTATTCAGTCCTTATATTCATTTTGAAAAAGACATACACTATTAGGGTTTTGGTCATAATTTGATGATGGTGATAGTGTTACTACAGAATGCCTGTTCACGTTGATGGAACATTTTTATTTGATGGAACATTTATATATTGCCGTGACTTTTCCAAGCCATTTCAGTCTGGCAGTTGAGTCACATCCAAGAATAGCTTTGACAAATGTCAGAACCTGACAAACATTCCCGCCAACATACTGCTCAATCTCTGCCCCCATCTTTGGTTTGATGACATATGGAGCAGATATTTTGTTTTCATGAACTTGGGTTGCAAGTAGCCTTCAAAATACTGACTTGTATTTGTCCACAGTTTGGTCTACATGCATAGTGTCATTAAAATGTTATTACATTTTTGGCAGAGTGCATGTGCAGAAAATATCGCCATTTCCCCTAAAACACCTAGTTGCAATAGCCACACATGTTCATTGTGTGTGTTTAACAGTTAGAACAAAACATCCAATCAGTAATTTACGGAAACAAATAATAAAAGGGCCAGTGCACCACGACTGGTATATCAAAGGCTGTGGTATGTACTACCCTGTCTGATGCCATATAACTGTAAATAAAATGTGTTGACTGTGTCGTTAAACATTTTCTTTTTAAAACAAAATTTCAAATACTAAAAGGTGAAATCCACTTCGGCTCAATTTCACAGAATTAAAAAGCATAGCATGATTGGTAGGTAATATGCAATTAATTTGTTTGGCTCCTCTATGACGTTCAAGTGTACATATTTTAAAACCCCATCGGACTACATGCTGGTAGGTATAGGTACTGAGATTAACCACCCAGCGGGTAGGTGTAATTAAGAAAACTATACCGACATCTCTCTCACTAACAACTAACCCCTAACCCTCTTGCAGCATTAGGAAAAAATGTAGTAGCAGGTTTCTTCTGTTGACAACGTGTTCGAATTGCCAAATGACATCCAATAACTGATGATTAATTAATAAATTTGCTCTAGTGGTGTTGTTAAACAAAAACACTTTCCCCACCCCCTAAAATTGATTCTCCAAGTCTTGGGTAAGCATGCTGATTAGTTTCCAGCTTTATTATCCACCTGGTGAACGTTTGTTGGATGTGCCGTACAAAGACATCATTTCAGAAAGTGATGTCATATTTCCTGGTCTTAATTCTGTCCATTTGTATGTATTGTCGAGTTATATTTGAAATAATTGTCAGGTTGTACAGTATGTAGATGATATATATATTTTTTATACACCAATGAATGTAAAAGAAATGACAATCCTTACATAATAACTGGGTTTTTTTTTTATAGACTAATTTGGATTTGTACCAGTATTATCAGCTGCAGTATTGTTGTTGTTGTGATTTAGTTTTAGTTTTATGTTGCCTTTTGCCTCTTTCATAATAGTAATTAGTGATCTGGCACAGACGCAGAACTCTTATTAACGTGCCCATAACCCACAAGAGTGGTACAGTGCTTGCTTGATGCACGATCAGTCTAGGATCAATCCCCATCTGACTATTTCTCATCCCTTGCCAGTGCAGCACGACTGGTATATTAAAGGCCATGGTATGTGCTATCCTGTCTGTGGGATGGTGCATATAAAAGATCTCTTGCTAGTAATGGAAACATTTTGCAGGTTTTCTCTTGTATGTTGAAATTGCCAAATGTTTGACATCCAGTAGCCGATGATTAATAAATCAATATGCTTGAGTGATGTCATTAAAGAAAACAAACTTTAACAGTTGCTTGTGCCGAGTTTGAATGTAAATGTATGGGCGACTGATGTAAAATAACGACTGAACCTGTTTGTTATCTAGAGGAAGGAAATGGAAGGAAATGTTTTATTTAACGATGTATTCAACACATTTTATTTACGGTTATAATGCGTCAGACATATAGAATACTAAATGAGTTTGCCTGTCATACCATTTTTATGAAATGAGGGAAACAGTTTAGATATCTGATGAGTGAAAGCGGATACCAACATTGTTAACGAATTTCACAAAAACAGCGTTCAGTTCAGGATCGACCCCTGTCGGTGGACCCATTGGGGCTATTTCTCGTTCCAGCCAGTGCTCCACAACTGGTGTAACAAAGGCCGTGGAATGTACTATACTGTTTGTGGGATGGTGCATATAAAAGATCCCTTGCTGCAAATCAAAAAGAGTAGCCCATGAAGTGGCAACAGGGGGTTTCCTCTCTCAATATCTATGTGGTCCTTAACCATATGTCTGACATCATATAACCGTAAATAAAATGTGTTGAGTGTGTCGTTAAATAAAACATTTCCTTCCTTCCTTCCCTGTCCGGTGGTAGAATGGAAATTGTCTGATGTTAAACCATTTGGCTTAATGGTTATTGCCACTGCTGCCCTGAAATGAAAAATGTCGTCATCAGGAGCGAATATGTGTTCAGATTGAAACATTTTAACAGGTTGTAGACCTAGTAACAGTATTCCAAGGGGAAATTATTTGGGTCATGCATGTCAATCTCATTTAGTCTGTAACATTAATCATTATTGCCTATGGGTGTGTATCAAGTAAATAATATCCAGACCTTGTTATTTCTGGGTTGTTTTTTTTTGTTATGCATTTTTTAATCTGAAATATTTTTTTATTTTTTTATTTTATGAATATGTTACCATTTCCTTTAAAATATATTGCAGCAGGTTAGTGCTCAAATTTTTAAAGAACTTTTTAACAGACTTTTTATACAAATGTATCTTGAAATTGTTTTTATATCATGACCACCGTTATTTTAAGATAAAAGCTCATGAATATATATGTTTATCATATAATATCTTACATTTTCAGTGCAATCAAAGTATGTGATATTTTTCAGATCACATACTTTAAGAATTTGATAACTTTGCAAATTAGATGTAAATTAGTTGAGGTCTCGGCACTAGGTTTATTGACATTTAAGCAAACATACTTGGGTGACACTCCACCATGCATTGACGTATGTATTCATAGTCATCAAATAATAACATTTCAATGGCAATTTGACACTGAATGCTGTCCAGCTTTCAGAAAACAAAAAATGTTAGGCATAACTTTATTTAGATGTAAGGACATTCAAAATGACGTCATTCAAGTTTGATGTCATTTCCATTCGAAAATACATTGCGCCACATATTCTTACGTCATTTGAATATCTAGTAATGGCGGACTGAAATTAAAGTTGCATATATAGTTTACAAAAACACGTATTAAGCTTGAGCTTATATGATAAAGAGATTATTCCCCTCGTGTGTTTTGGTATTGTCAATGTCATATATGAGGAATACAAATAATGTATTATGCTCTCCAGAGGGTTGCATAATATAATTTCTAATCCTAATATATGATATTGACGATACCGAAAAACACTGGTAATAACCTCTCTCTCTCTCTCTCTCTCTCTATATATATATATACACACACACATATATATATATATATATATATATATATTATTATTAAACGGTTGTTTAGATCTTGTTAAATCCTGTTGTCTCTTTTGCAATGCATTTTTTATATATATATCCAATTAATTTACTTGTATTCTCATAGATACATGATATTTTTCATGAAGCACATCACAACATGCTATATGTAATGACAAGACACTAGTTTTTAAAGAACTTTCTATCAGACTTTTTATATACCCTGAAGAAAAATTGCAATGTGTCAACATTTATTTTAAAATAAACACTAAAATGTATTTTTAATGTTTTTTCACCTATTAATTTTTAATATCTACAATTGTAATCCTATTACTACAGGAGCTAGGTTGTGATTCCATTTCCAAATATAAATACCAAATATTATACATTTATCCTGATAGAAAGAAATAAAGGAACATGCGAGTAGTAGCATCAAATGTTGACTACATCCAAAATCCTCGTCCACGAGTATCAGGAAATTAATCGTGTTACTGGACGTCTACACCACAGTACTGTCATGCTGTGCCACAATATCACTCTTTTTTATTTTATATAGCATTTACTGAAATATCAGTGAAATAAAATTGTTATCAGTCACTCGGTGACGATAGCACATTTTAGAGTGAAAATTTCACTACCCGTATTTCACTCTTAGAAGTGTCATTGTCACTGTAAAAAAGCCGGAATTGTTTTGCTGCTGGCATTTTAAAAAATAAAGTAAATTACCCAAAGTTATATAATAAATATAAAATTTCATGGGTTTTTTTCAAATATGATTTATATCTCATCTGGTGAAGTTTGCAATCATTCACACTCATCACACAATTAAGTGCGACTCGTGAGATATGATTTTTTATACAGACTTAACTACTCCATTAGTGAATTACATTTGATCTCAAATACCCTGTGTTCCCTTATATCTTTCAATCAGTATATAAATACAAAATATTATACAAGTCAATATATTTATTATTACTGGGTATTTGTTGTTATGTTTACTTTGTTTTGTTTTTTATTGTTTGTGTGTGTGGATACTCACATTTTTGGAAAAGGTTTATTAACTGATATATTAAAAAGTAATACTTTTGCCATGTATTTGATGTAATTATATATA